>VDFB02103712.1:0-26613 GCA_007258455.2 Sequoia sempervirens | reverse complement strand
AAACTAGGGTAAAGAGTGAAATAGATTTAATGTTTAATAACTAGATTCAGTTTGGTCAAAATATCAATCCAAGGGTGTAAAATTGCAAAATATGTTGTGGCTATATGCACAAGGGATACAAGTAGTGAGGTAAGTATAGATGAAATGCAACCATAAAATAAAAACACTTATTTAAATTAGTACAAAAAATCTGCACTATTATGAAAACCGTGACAAGAATAATCCAACAACTACTCTATTTTCTGTGCAATCTTCCAAATCACCAAAATACTATCAAATAAAATTTTTAATTAGAGAAATAAAATATGATATTTTGATTTCTGCAAATAACTAAAAAGAAATTTTTATATACCATTCATAATCAACCAATTCATAATCTACAACTGCATATTAGAAATATATTAAAACATTAACTTCACATAAAATACTCTAAATAAAAAATACACAAAAAAATAATGGGTTTCATTATATAACCCTCCTAGTTACAAAGTGGTTAAAATTCCGGCTATAACACTCTATATCATGACTCAGTTATATAACCATTAAAAATAAAATATTATTATTATATTTTATTCTGTATTTATAGTTCCACTACTATTGCATCACCTTATAACTCAGTCACATTTTTTCCTCTGGTCTCCTTCTTATATATAAGGTAAATGATTTACAAAATGCTAATTCACCCTTCTTTATAACTTATTACATTGCCTTATAAGGCATGGAACAAACTTACAAGTTGTTTACTATTCTCACACCCTTCCTCTTATTTCCACATTTAATTTTGTTGCATTATTTTTCCAATATTATGCATATTCTTTTCCACACCAACTATTACATTTTTTGCAGCCCTATTTTATAGCATTTTCTCCTATTCTCTTGCCACCTCTTATGGCATTATCTATGGCTTGTGGGTTGGAATGAAATCAACCATAAAAATTGGAGTTTGTTGTGCCATAAAAATAGCTATTTTTTCCCTCCATTCATCATAATTTTATTAGTTAAAACAATAAATAATACATGCTATTTCATTGTTCCATATGAGTATAAAAATATATTATTTGTTGTTAGCACAATAACTAATTATTTAAAATTAAGTTAATAGCTGAAATTATTTGTTGTTGTGTAGGTGATAGGAAGTCTGTCATGAAGTCTATTATCTCCACTTTTATTAATATGTTGCTATAATTGTTTTCTCAACATAATGACATAAAATATTAGTAAATACAATCTAATATTTATTATTCACTTATTTTATCCAAAAACTAAATTAAATATTACTTATATATATTTAACCATATGTAGTAAAAGGTGGTAAAATGGCATGGAAATGGAATATGAAGATGGGTATAAAGGCATTTGGAAAGGCTAAAAGATGGCATAAAATGGAACATGAATGACTCTCATCATTCCTCCAACTTAGCATATTGCGCGTCCTTGTGCAATATTTTATTTCAGGGAGGTTTTGATTTGAACTTGTAGCCTTGTGACTTCTTCACCCTTGACTATTATATCTCATGGTTAATCACATTTTATTTCAATTTGGCTATCACTCCTCTTAATAGAAAGCTTCATGGCTTTGCTTGTGTTTTCTAATTTTCTTTTCATTTTTGTTTTTCAATATTCATACATCCTCCAACCTTTTAATTTTTCTTCATTTTTCAATTTTCAAATTTTTCTTTTTTTTTTGTCATTTTTCCATAGCATTATATTTTGAAATGCTATATATAGGAAGTATCATGAGAAATTATCTCCACATTCATGAGCTATATGAGAGCTAGATGAAATGATAGATAATATAAATGATTATGAAGGGTGAAATATGGATGTTATGATGGGATAATAAAAAGGAAATGATGGGTAATAAGGACGATGAACCTTCCCCCAACTTAAAGGTTTGATCGTCCTCAAGAAACAAGAAGAGTGTTGGTGGGAATGTTGCTTTATATGATTAATATAATAATAAATATTAACAAAGTTAAAAGATAAAATAATGAAAAATAAAATTGATTGTTTTACCAACTTGCATGTCCATTAATTCCAAGGTCTGGTAGTTAATGTAACTCTCCAACTGTGAATCTCCAACAAGGAAGGAACCAAAAATCATGACAAGGAATGCAACCACACCACACATGAAATATCTCCATCAAACTGAAGCATTATGGAACATACTGATGGTAACCTGTATTATCTCTTCATTGTTGCTAACACCTCAACTAAATGTGTAACTCGTGATATAGGTGATCAAAGTCATATTGACCACAAAAAACTAGAGCACACGTGAGCTATAAGAGGTGATAGGAGGCACTCAAACAACCATTGAAGCAACATAGTTTACCTAGAAAATGATTAGCCCATAGAAAGAAAACAACTAATTTGTCTTTTTTTTCATTTTTCTCCTTTTTTCCCTTTTTTATCAATTTTTTATTTTTTATTTATTTTGATAATGACAAGTGGCCGCTGGCAAGCCAATTTTCAATAACTTACTATTTAGTGGCATCATGAAAACAATATTCACCACTAAGAAGTTTATTCAACTACAATCTACCAAAAATTGGTTTTCAAATTGTAGTTGTCTAACAACGCCTGAACATTTTCATTATTAGAATTTATTGATTTTTTTTCATTTTTTCATTTTTTTCAAAAGCTGCATATAATGACCAAAGAAATGAAACTCTTATATGGATGATGAGATGATACCATCTAAATCCTAGATTCCCATCTAAATCCCTTCAATAAAATTAATTGTGAAAATCAATTGCTTGTAGTACTTGAAATGATGACCAATAACAAATTGAGCACAATCTGGAACACATAACCACCTCTATAAACAAACTTGATCTCATTTAGCTCATCCCATTATATTTGAAAGGTGACTATAGATCTTTGGAATACATTCCCACTCACTTGGTTGAAATAATTACTCACAATGGCTGCAATCCTTGAAAGACACATTGTTCTATGCTGACCAACTTGAAACCAATCATATTGACATATCATGAGGCTATGCTATCCTTTCCTTTTAAGCATGAGAGATATCCATAACTATTTCCAAGGCTATATAAAAAAATTGTAGTTGTAAATAATACAAATTTCTTACCAAAGACAAGGTTGCATAGTGAAAGACCAATTGTAGTCTCTCAACTTGTCCAATGTGTCCATACAACTTGAGGTAGGTGGATAATCATCTTGATGAAGGAGTGTGATGGTCTACATTATAATGTATTCAAGCTCCTTGATCATGTTTTCAAGTTGTCTTTGAATTTTTAGCTCAAGAAAATAGTACTACAAGATTCATGGATCACATAATACTTCTTCCACATGGTTTGTCATCAAGAGAAGTTATACCCATGAATGTTGTTCAGATTGTTTCCAACAATCCTCTTGTGATCTCCAAGAGAGAAACACAAAAGAAACTTGATGTTCCCAATACAACTAGAAAGGCCAAAAAAATGTTTTTTTGGATGCTCATGTAGAGAAGCCTCATCAACTAGTACAAAAATGTTGGGAAAAATGGATAATAAACATGCAACCATATTCTCAAGACCAAGAATATCAAGTATAGTAATGTTAAATTTGTACAACATAATCCATTTAATAACTCCATCATTAATGAGTAGATTATTCATTTTTGTAAAATGAATGGTATAGTTATTAATATTTGAATAAAATAGATGAATTACAATTAATGCTTGTGTAAACACAATATAAATTCAAGTCCAATTAACACAATAATTCAAACCGTGATTTAGTCCAAGTATCATACGGGTGGTTTTATTAGAAGCACCAATGAAACAATCAATGAGGTTTTATTAGAAATCAACCAAGAATTGTCAAAATTCAAGGGATTCCACCCATACTTAACTTCATATTGCAAAGGCATGAGAGAATTAAGATAATCCAAAGAATGAATAAATATAGCTACATATTTAAGAATACCTTGAGCCTTGTTCAATGAACAATCAACCAAAGATTTCCAAAATTCAATAGATTCCCCCCCAACTTAATTTCACATTGTAAAATCATGAGGGTATTAGGATAATCCAAACAATTAATAAAAGACATATTTAATATCTTAGATCTTCAATGAATGATTATCCATTTGTAGCGGGTCATTAATGCATTTGAACTCATATATTTGTGCTTAATAAATTAATTGTTAGTGGACCTAAATCAATAAGTGTGTGAGAAATAGGTATTTTTACCATAGGTCTCCAAAGACCTAAATGTTTGGATATGAAAACATTTATAAATGATATAGATCTTGTAGTTGTTCATTCTTTATCTCAAACAATTCATGAATGATTAATGTATTAAGTGCAACACCTCTTAGTGCATGATAAATTTCAACACACACATTTATAAGTGTAACGACAAAATTAGACTCAATTGAAGTGTTTCTTTATGTGTGTGAATTCTTTCTAAAAGTTGTGATTCACTAAGTAGATACGAATAACTAAATTGATTATCTTTTAATTGATCATATTGTTCAGGTCTAATTCAATTAGACGAAAATCACATCATTTAGTTGTGTGAATAGATTGTGATTATGATTAACCAATTTCATGCACATTAATGAAATGTAAAGGGTTCATTGAAATCTCTTTATTATAGAAAAATTGAACCACCTTATTTGATAATAATAATTTATTAGGAATTACAATTTCCCTTGGTGGATATGTTGGAGTGGATGGTGGGTGATATGAATGGGATAATGAAAATGGTACAATTTGTTGTGGATATAGAGTGAGTCAAGATTAAAAGTAGGATGGGTATTTAATGGAGATGGTAATGATGGGTGTTGTGGTTGTTGTGAGCATTTATTATGACATTTTTGATAAGATGGGGATTGTCCCCATTCACCAAAAATGTTAGGTGGAGAAGAATTTTGTGAAGAAACATATTATCTTTATAATCCAAAAGAATTATAAGACATTTCAAAATCATTATGCATACCTCGACCTTCCCAATTTGATGTGTGAAGTCCTTAAGTTACAAAGAAGACTTGTTCACTTCCACCTTTATCACATGTCGAGGATCACTTATAGCATCTATCTCCTTCACCATGTCCTCTTGAACAACTTGGCATGTGAACTTATCTTCTTCCTTGCAACAAATCGAACAACAAATGGTCAAATATTCATCTATGGATTCATTTTCAAAGATCCATCATCCCTCTAAAAATTCATCAATTATTTGTTCTTTCTTAGTTATAGGAATAAGATTTGTAGATGCTTGTGATAATGGTAAGGGGAGATCATGATAATCTAAGTTGTATTCTTTAGGCAGAGGAAATATAAAAACATCACCTTGGGTCAGTGTGATTTCCCCACCAATTTCTTCTTTGGTTTTTAAATTTTAAATTGATGTGTTTGAACTACCTGAAAATGCCACATTTTTATGGTTTTTTTTCTTGTTTCTTCAAAATTACTTCTTTACCAACAACTAGTGTGAATATAAATGATTTTATCTTCTAAGATCTACCTACAAACACAAACCATGCATCTATACGATTTAAAACAATGCAAATTAGGAATAATGACCTAGACAAGGCTAGCAGTTGTGCAAGCTTTCATCCAAATGCATTGGGACTTCTAACTCATCTCACTAGGCTACTAGGTCTTTAACACCTTTCCTCTACAATTCCATGCCAAAATGATAGGCCAAAACTATGGGTAAATAATGAGAAACATTTAATGTTTAATAACAGGATTCAGTTTGGTCTAAATGCCATTCTAGGAGTGTAAAATTGTGGCTATATGCACAAGGGTTGCAGGTAGTGAGTTGAGTATAGATGAAATGCAACTATAAAATAAAAAAAACTTATTTAAATTAATACAAAAATTCTACATTCTGTAACGATGCAACAAGAATAGTCTAACAACTACTCTATTTTCTATGTGATCTTCCAAATCACCATAATGCTATCAAATAAAAAATTTAATCATAGAATTAAATACAAAGATACTTTTGGTTTTCTCAAATAACTAAAACATAAATCTTTATATACCATTCATAACCAAATCACTCCAATCTGCAAATCACACATGGAATAAAATAAAACATTAATCACATAAACAAATTAAATAAAAATACACAAAAAACATCACCAAGGTCCATTCCTCCTTCCATTCCATCCATTCCCCCCTTCCATTCCTTCCTTCCTCCTTCCTTCCATTCCTTCATTCCATTCCATATTTCTTCATTCCATTCTTCCATCTTCCTTCCATTCTTTTCCACACCAACTATTACTTTTTTTGCAGCCATATTTTATAGCATTTTCTCCTATTCTCTTTACACCTCTTATGGCATTATTTATGGCTTGTGGTTTGGAATAAAATTAACCATAAAAATAGGAGTTTGTTTTGCCATAAAAGTAGCTATTTATTTTTCCTCGGTTCATCATAATTTTATTAGTTACAATAACAAATAATGCATGCTATTTTGTTCCATATGAGTATAAATTATATTATTTTCTATTAGCACAATAACTAATTATTTAAAATTAAATTAATAGCTGAAATTATTTGCTATTGTGCAGGTGATAGGAAGTCTGTGTGCAGGTGGCAGGAAATTTGCGTGTAGGTGACAAGAAGTCTATCATGAAGTCTATTATCTCCACCTTTATTAATATGCTGCTAGAATTATTTTCTCAACATAATTATATAAAATATTAGTAAATACAATATAATATTTATTATTCACATATTTTATCCAAAAAATAAATTAAATATTACTTATATATAATTAACCATATGTAGCAAAAGGTGGTAAAATGGTATGGAAATGGAATATGAAGATGGGTATAAAGGAATATGAAAAAGGATAAAAGATGGCATAAAATGGAAGCTAAATGACTCTCATCAGGTGTCAATATAAACATTAAAACCAATTACTCCTAGGATATGGTCAATCTTAAAATCCCACACAAGTTTATTCCAATATGATGATGTAGGTTTATGAACTAGTCCATAGAGAGAGGGTAAACAATTAAGATACTTGCAATGTGTCAAGATTTCATCTATATAATCTATCACAAAAATGTGTTTTTTGATAGCCATGATAAAATTCTCAACTTTATTCACACAATAGACCAATCAAGGGTTCCTTCTAATAGACATGGATGTATTTTTTGGTTACAACTAAATATAGATTTCTTTTGAAGATTAACATAAAATAACTTTTTGGACTTCTTGGGTGCCTTTTTCTATTAGGTCATGTAATTTTGTGTTAAAAAATGTTGGGGCTACCTATCAAAGAGCTATGATAGTAATATTACATGAAATGCTACATGAAATCATAGGATATTATGCAAATGTCATCTTGAGTAAATAAAAAAAGAAGGGATGAATACCCACATTTCCTCTAGAGAATATTTTGATGGCTACAAGAATATAAGGTATCCATCAACTTGAATAAATGATTCTTTGGGGCCACATTAGGTAAGATACCAATCTCCAAATTGTCTCTAGACATAGCATAGAGATGGATCCCACTAAAGTTATAATGATCATTGAAATCTCTCCACTATTAAATCTTAAGAAATTTCATAGCCACAAATAAATATTTAGGCTATTCATATGTTCATTGAAAAAATAGCCAATAAATGTTAGCCATTTTCTTATCCCCTCAAGAAAAGTACTAGCTTTCATTTTGATTAGGCTTGTTAGAAGTTCTTTAGTCAAATAAAAAAATACCTTTATATGCTGCCTCTATTGATGGAACCCATGAAAAAAATCATATTATTATTTTACATCTCCACCACACTAGTCAACTTGGGACCACTTCTACCACATCATTATGAATAGGGCCATAAATGAGCAGTCTACTATATCAAAAAAATATTGGGACCATATATGAAATCCACTACATAGCTATGAAAAAATCATGCTTGGACATTGTCTTCACCTCACAAAATCTCTAACATTAAGTAGTTAACCATACATTCAGCTTATTTCATGGGAATTGGCCCACTTAGTATCTTTTTTAATAGGACTTTCCTTCCTTTGTTCCATTCCATTAATTCCATTCATTCCTTCATTCTTTCATTCCTTCCTTCATTCCTTCCTTCACCATAAACCCTTTGTCCACCTCCATTCCTCCACCTTCCTTCCTTCCTCCACCTTCCCTTCCATTTCCATTCTCATCCATTCCATTCCCATTCCATGTGTCTGTATCCCTCCCACATTCAGCTCCCTCTATTCTCTCACCTTTATTACTTACCCATACTTCTTCTCCCCCTACCATTTCCTCTATCATTCCTAATCCTTTTTTATTGTTCCTCTTACACTTGATACTTCTACCATGTTTTCATCCATTATAGTGATACCTTACTATCCCCACCATAATACCAATGCTAATCATATCTAAATTCTATATCCCACTATTATTCCCTACTACCTCGATCTCCTCACAAGCCCTAGTTGACATATGCTACCTCCCCTTCTAGTATACTTTCTATCCTTCCTTTGACACTTTAATATCTATCCCACCTTATAGTTTTCTTGCTATCATAGTGATCCCATTCACTCTTCTTAACACATTTTTTGAGGATGACTTCCTATATTGCATGGATTTACTCTATTATAAACATAGCAATGGAGAACAAAGGGGGGGAGAGAACCAAATAAAATAAGGAAAATAAAAAACCATAATAGCTTAAGTTTCAAAATGAATAAACACTTAATAATGATGTAAAAGATAAATAAAATTGTATATTTTATCATTATCAAAGGCTCAATTTGAAAATAAATATGGTAGCCATTAGGCTCGAAACTTTAAAATATCAAGTCTTCACACATAAATATTCTCATGCCAACTCATATGAGCTCAATAAATTTAAAGCTAGATTATAAGAAATAAATGTAGAGAAAAGAAATAAACAATGTCATGGTCAACATCATGGCTTGCACCAAATGGGCATTGATTCCAATGACAAAAAAATTCCTTGTAACAACATGCCACCTATCACAATCTTGGTCACTCCTCATGGTACTTGATTCTCTTTGGAATTTTGTGCGTGCTACTATATTTTATTGTTATGTTGGTGTGCAAAGATCATATTTGAATTTGATATTGGAAGTTCCATCTTGATTTATTTTAGTTATAACCTACAACAATTGCCTTTGTCATTTCAGGAGGGCTAGAGCCTTAATGGTGGCATGACTACTTGCATCCTTAAGGTTATATTTTGTGTTATCCTTGTCCTTACTTCATTAGGCACTCAACCTTAAGTACTCAAATTTAAGCTAAAACTTCCCTATCAATATATTAACCTTTCATTGACAGTAAATAAAATGCTTGATTGAGCCTACCCATACTTTAGATTTTGTTGGCACGCGTACTCCTTTCTCACTATTTATTCTAGAGAATAAAGGCCAAATTTGAAGTAATTTTAAATTGAGGAACTCATGGGTATCCAACCTAGGAATTTTCATGTAAGCTTGGCTCATCAAATAATTAGAATCATAGATCATATACATCTAATGACCAACAAGCACCCACGATAATTTCTTTATAGGAATTGTCTTAACTCTCACAAGCTATTAGATCTTTGATTAAATGGCTTATAGGGTGTCAAGTACAATACCACCTCCTCATGCTTTTTTCCATTGATGATATATCCAAAGACAAAGTGGATCCACTTAAAATTTCATGTCATGACAAGGGAATCTTGTTATTGTATGAACCATGTAGAAATTTTCCAATTTCTCAAAAGGATCAATGAAAATGTATATCATTGTTTGAAGGGGGCCACCATATTGTTGTAATTAAGTGGTTAATCTAACATAGAAAAATGATAACATAATTAATCCAAACAAAAGAAGAATATAAAAATTCAAGAGTAATTTTGAGCACCCCTCTCCCATTTCCCTCTAGTCAAGCATCTTTCCATTTACTTGAAGTGTTCCTCACCTTTTAACTTTTACTCATTCTCCACCTCCTCCTCAAACTTTTCATATCATATGTATGTTGATTTTATGGAAACAATTCAATAAAATATCCATTTATCATAAAATTAATCTTTGATAGATAATCTAATAGCATATATAAGTACTAGTCTACATTGTTCCCTATGCATATAGTTTTATGAGGCCAATGTTAGTCTATAATACGAAATTCGTAAAACAAAAGAAGTTTCTAAAAGAAAGAAAAAAACTTTACTCCTTCAATATGAGTTTAGGTATGACATGGTGCGCATTATTATAGTGCAAACCTATTTTTTAGATCACTTCATTTAGTCTCACCAATGATCTCCATAAAAATGTTCTCCATGTTTAAAATCATGGAAACAATTCACATCTCTCATAACAATTTCTCTTGGAGCAATTGATGAGATAAATTTTATTGTAGTGTTGCAATCAACACATACTTGGAGGTTCTTCCTAACTCTAATAGTCATTCTTGGAGGGCATATCTAACAAACCAAAAGAAATTTCCAACCTTTTAGTATTATGGTAGAGAAATAATTATTTTTCCTCCTTTTCCACATCACTAAGTAAATATTTTGAACCTGGAAAATACCCTCCTACCTTCATCTCCCAAGCCAATTTCTCAAATTTTGCATAAATCTTCAATGTTCAAATATGATTTGTCTCCTATGCAAAATGTATGTACCTTTTTATGGCTTTCAATCCAACTACATCCAGGGATCTTTTAATTCTTTTAGCTTTCATTAAACTCCTTATCATTTGAACCTCACACCATTTGCCCACTTCTATATAGATGGTTGATAAAGTCACATCATTTTTAGGATCCAAATAAAAGAGTAATGTCCTGGTAAATCCTTCTAAGACTACGGTCCCTTGGAGGGGCTTCAAGAACTATTTTTCTAGAACATGGGGTTCCATGAGGCCAAAAGAATGACAAATGAGGTATTAGAATATTTTTCTATTAAATAGGAGGGCCCTACCTTTTAATTTATAATTTTAAGCAGGTGCATTTGGGGTGGGGCTAGAATTGCCCCCACTAGCTTAAGAAAATTTCTGCCACTTATCAATCATTTGAAGTTTTTAAATTTGTACTAATTAATTCTTTTAATCATTTTTATATTTCTATACTTTTTTATACAAAATAATAAAATTCATGAAACCACCAACTTCTATAAATTTTAGATTTTAATTTATTTTTTTATATAAGCAAGTAGATTATATTGATTTTGCAAAAAAAAATACATGTCATGACTGAGTGAGGTCAGAGTTTATCATGGCCGCCAAACCTCAAAAAGTCTTGGACCAAACACCCAACAACCAACCAACCTCCCAAACTAGAAAAAAATTATACTCAAAATTGACTACACAGAGTCAGATTACAACAAAATTACTTAAGTATTGTTTTACTAGACTAATCAAGAGAGACAACATAATTTAAAATTTTAAACTTTTAAACTTAAGTTGCATTACAAAATTCATAAGACCAACCATTTTAAAATACTTAAAAAAAAAATCAATGACATCCAATCTTTTTAGGAAGCCCCTCCATGAGACTGTAGTGTTTCATTAATTCAAAAATTTGAAGGAATTCTTGCATTTTGCACACATCCTACAATTAAGGGAAAGGGGCCCATAGTGGGTAGGGATCCAATGGTGGGTATAGAAGTAGGCCTGAGTGGGCCCCATAGTGGCTAAGCTTAATATTCAATTGTAAAACACTAAATATCCAATTACAAAACACTTTTATCCATAAAGTACACAAACTGACAAATCATGTGATGCCACATCAACACACCAATAATACATGACTTAGTGACCCACTATCGGTCTCACCTTTTTATTGGGCCTTTTTTGGATACCTTGACAAAAAGCATGCTGATGTGGCATCATATTTAATGATGTCGCCTTAAAACCAATTTTTATAAGCAAGGGGCTTGTCAAATAAGCTATTGTACAAATTTGGGAGTGATTTGAAATTTTCACATAGGAATTTGAGAAGCACGAAGTTAGGGTGGCCCATTATAGGCCCCTCTCCCTTACTACATTCCATGTGATCACATTTCTTTGAGGCATTTTGTCAAACATTCCTTGTCTATGCTTTCACTTTTTGAAAGCATGTCTACTAGAGCAATAGCAACTACAATATCTGACAAAATTCCTCTATCCTTTATGCTGGTAAGGCTTCACACTTGGCAATTGCATTTGCTTGAAATAAACATTTCTAAAGTCTTTTCACCACCTGAGCCACTTAAGCGGTCTATGCTTAGAGTGTGTTGGTTAAGCTCTGCCACAAATCTCTAGAATTTTTTTGCATTAATTACTATGACTATAATATATATCTTCAATCCATTTATTGTAGATGTTGAGAAATGTATTAAGCCCCACCGAGATTTGTCAAACTGGTTGGATATGTCCACACCTAAACTCCAAACAAGGAGCTTCAGAATCCTATGAGAAAACTCCCTTATTTGAGCTTTACATGCAGTCAACTCCTCGCTGCATAATCATTAGAGATGATGTAAAAATAGTAAGGGAGAGGGGCCTATAATGGGCCACCCTAACTTTGCGCTTCTTAAAGTCCTCTGTGAAAATTTCAAATCACTCCCAAATTTGTACAACAACTGATTTGGCAAGTCCCTTGCTTATAAAAATTGGTTTTAAGACGACATCATCAAATATGACGCCACATCAGCATGCTTTTTGTCAAGGTATCCAAAAAGACCCAAAAAAAAAGTGAGACCGATAGTGGGTCACTAAGTCATGTATTATTGGTGCGCTGATGTGGCATCACATGATTTGTCAATTTGTGTACTTTATGGATAAAAGTGTTTTGCAATTGGATATTTAGTGTTTTACAATTGGATATTAAGCCTACCCACTATGGGACCCACTCAGGCCTACTTCTATACCCACCATTGGACCCCTACCCACTATAGACCCCTTTCCCTTAGTGCTGAATATTTCAAAATAGAAGAATCTGCAACTAATATTATAACCGGAATGCAGGATTTATTGTGGTCGTAGATTGCCAACGATTTTTTCAACCGAGCTTGGGAGCAAGTGGTCTCATGGAAAGTTCATTCTCTCAGGTTTGTAGTCTTTCGCCATATCATCTACTTTAGATGGGCCATACATGAGGTTTAAAATGGGGAAAACAACTCTATTTTTTACTTCGGTAGGTAAGCAGTACAAACATATCTCGAATCCTTCCATCCACTGCTGCGTGAGAGTTGGATTAGGTTTCTTTGTTTCGAGATACGCCATTTGCTGTAGCCAGAACGTGAATGACCCTTTCAAATAGTCTCGCCCTTCAAATATTTCCTTTTGACAAAATTGGGATTGTATGGTGAGAAGCGACATAAGTCATGCTTTCAGTCACATCAATTTCAATTGGTTTTCCTGGATTGATATAAAGACTTATTCGAATCTATTAAATTATTTTATTTTATTGGAAGCATGTCGTCATGGTGGCAATCAGACAGCGTGAGAGTGGAAGGGCAATGACAGACTTGAAGGCAGTATTGAAATTGTTTAATTTTTTAATTTTCAAACCCACACCTTCTAGACGTATGACATATAATTTTGGGTTTAATTATTTAAATTATTAAGATTTTCATTCCACTCGATATATGGGTGATAACTAGATCAGAATTATTTAGTAGTTTTCAAGGAGATGTGAATTTCTATTACCAGAATTACTGAGAGGATTGGATGGACCAATGAATGAGAGAAAACTAGATCTCTCCTACACTTTAGACTATGCAAGAGTTGGGGGATAGCCTATCAATTGTATAAATAAAATAAGTATCTAACATAGCAATAAATAGATAAATTATGCATGCATGCTAGGAAATGGTTCTTGTACTGGTTCTTGAACTATTGCACATTCCCATAAAACCCTTTGTAGCCTTAATGTTTAGGCATGAACAAGAAGAAAATAAAATAAAATAAATAATTTATTCATTGAATATTTTTTCTCCTTATAGATTGGATATGACCTACCTTCAACTATCAGATCAATGCCTAGTCTTGTAGAAAAAGAGTTAAATCTAGATAAATCTCCAATGATCTAAGAAAACACGAATATTTAGATGAGCCTAATGTACTTAGCCCTATCTTGTAGAGCTTATAATCTCAAATGACCTTCTATCCCAATACACTTATACTTAATAATCCATAATAAGCTCAAGTGCTTCATATATCACTCTAGGAAGGTTTCTTAGCTTGGCATAAACTACACAAAGAAAACAAAGTTTTACAACACCCCTTAGATGCAAACTAGAGAATAATATAAAGAAAAAAAAATGTGAACTAAGGAATTCTTTGAATTCCCTAAAACACTCAAACATAGAAGTAATGTCTTATATTGATTTAGTAATTTTTTTTACAAAATCACTAAAATCTCATACAGAAATAAAATTGAATTACAATCACAAACATTGGTATACAATTTTTTTGTAGCAAGTCTTGGATGAGTCTTTACACTTTCATGGCTTGTCTAAAAATATGAGCAAAGACCAACCCTTACCATATTGTCAAACACTCTATATATATCACTTGACAAGTTGGCCTAAATTTACACAAGGATATCATATTCACCATAAAATCAGCAAGAGATCTACCATAGGATTAGATATGATCATTTTTTATGTAGAATTTTATGATATCTCTTAAGAATGTGCCTTAGAGGTTGTGTGAAATCCAATTGCACTATAAATAATCTCTCTTGTAATTAATGCAGCATAACCCCCACACATTTCCAATGTTAAAAGTGCTCTTAGAACTATGTTGTGATGGTGGATTGTTGCTTAAAGGTAGAAGAAATTTGATCATGTAGTCACAATCCCTTTTTAGAACATTAATGGTCATGAATAACCATGGAAACCCTAGAGGATTATTGGCATGAATATTAAAGTCTTTAAACTCCATTTAAATGTTTAATATTGATGTGCTTGAGTGGATGAAATTGACAGCTAATGCATGTCATGCACTTCATTATAATTCACCTTTTAATAGATCTTTAGTGACTAAGAACTTAGTGTTGATGTGAATAGAGATATTACTTAACTGGTTTACCTCCTAAGTCTTATTCACACTAGCCTAGTTAAGTTTACTTAGGATACACATAGGATACTTATCATTTTATGTCTCATATCATAAGATTGTGACACTTGTTGTAACATTATGTTATACTATACATGTCTCATATCATAAGACTAGGAAACTTATCATAATATTATGTTATCCAATGTCTAACCTCAACCTATATAACTAAGGGGTATCAGGACATAATAACTCAACCACAATAACCCTAGACACAATAACCTCATCATAATAACCCAAGGACAAAATAACCCAAGGTCATAATAACCCATGGACAGAGTAACCCATGGACAAAATAACCCGTGGATAGAAAAACCCGTGGTCAAATTTATAAATTTTGTTTTCCTTTCTCTATATTCTTACAAGGATATTTTGTCCATGGGTTATTCTAACCACGGGTTATTTTGGCTTGGCTTATTATGACCCTAGGTTATTTTGTCCTTGGGTTATTGTGACCGGATTATTTTGTCCAGGGTTATTCTAACCACAGGTTATTTTGGCTTGGGTTATTATGACCCTAGGTTATTTTGTCCTTGGGTTATTGTGACCGGGTTATTTTTTCCAGGGTTATTTTGGTCGGGTTATTATGTCCTATAACCTAACTAAGGGGTTATCTTTATAATCTTGATCAATCCATCTTCATTCTATTTTCATTCACTAATAAGAATATAATTTTCTTTTTTCATATTGTTCTTCTCATTTATTTTTTATTTCTATTAAACTTCTAGATCTTGGGTGGATATCTCCATAGCCAAATATTACATGGTATAAGAGAATGTTAAGTTCATTTGGTTAGTATTTTTTGGAGATATTAAATTTAGATCTAGTATTTTCTTGAAAACTTAAGTATGTTCTTCTCTTGCATCAAATGATGACCTAGAGAATAAATAAAATTTGATAGAAATATCAAATTCTATGGCATTCATCTTTATGAATTTGTATTACAAGTTCATATTAGAGCATTCTAGTGCAAAGTTGAGCTCACTTTAAATTTAGGGTGTCCAATAAAGTTAGTTTAGCCTTTTGATTTATCCAAATTAGGTATGTGAGGCCAAATCTATAAGAATTTCAAGTTGGGATGTGTCCTTGACTTACAATTCTAACACCGACATGGGAAACATGGTAGCAAGATATTTCCCCCATTGGGAATATGTTTCCTTGATCCATTTTCAATATTTTTAGATGTTGGGGGCAAAGCATTAGATGAATGTATTTATTCAATGCTTGCAATTTGATGAAAAATGGTAAAAATTGGCCTTGGAATGCATAATTTAGGAAATTAGGGGATCAAATCAGGCTCAATAATTTAGGGGGCCGATGGAGATCTAACGGTCATTTTCTTGACAGAGATTAGGCTTTGCATGTCAGGGATCAGCATCGTTTTCAACCTTACAACAGTAGAAATACATATCATTAGGGGCCTGTGAATAATCCCCAATGGCATGCAAAACCATATAATGGATTGGTTAGATATAGGTTTACCAAACCCAATTGGAAACCATATCATACATCTAGGCGGCTATTGCATGGTAAGCAACCTATTTTTTATTTATATGAAGATGACATGGGTGTTTTGAGAGAGACAAATGAATTTAGGGTTGTTTGAAAACTAGAGCAAGATCCCCATTTTCTAAATAAGTTTTATGAAAAAGCAAAGGTAGATTATAAATCTAAAGGGAAGGGAAATATTTTAAACCCTTCTGGCACTTCCTTCAATCCAAAATTCCCTCTTCCCTATGAGCAGAGGATAGAGAAATCCCTAACATCATTTAGGAGCAGAAACCTTAAAGATGAACAAGACACTTGGGTGAACGACATCTGCAGATGGAGAATAAAGGCCGCAAGATATGGCAACCCAAAAATAAAAAGCCTCAAGAGGAAAGGTTAGTCCTAAATACACATCAAATCCCAAAGAGGCCTAGCTTTCACAAGCAATAGAGAATAACAAATCCAAATGCTCTGATCAAAGAGGCAGGGAAGCAAATGGGTCCTCCATTGAACAATGCAGAAAATCAAGGAGCTCCCTTCAATCTAGAATCAGATGATCAAGGGGCTCACCTTAATCCACAACTAGAGAAGAAAAATCCAACACAAAAGAAGGATAAAGAAGACACTTTTCCTCATACTGCAAACAAATCAAAGAAGGAGAAAAAAGAGAAGCTTAAAAAAAAGAAGGGTTTGAAGAAAAAAGGGCCAGTTAGGAAAATTTGGAAGCAAAAGGAATCAAATAAGGGAGAAGATCATACTAAATCCAAGTTCAATTTTCACAAGACAACATATTGTTAGACATGAGCTTGCGATGTGTTCAAAGTGACTGTCTCATAAAGCATGTTGTAGGAGCAAATCAAAGACTTAAGGGATGTAAGAAATTATGAAAAGCAACAACAGGATCAAGACACTAAGCATAGTAGAAAAGAGAGAGACAAGATGAGAGAATATGATAACTATATTCTCAATATGCATGAAGATAGAAATGAAGATAGACATGAAGATGGACTTACAAGCATGTACAAGGCTTGCTTATAAAGGAAATCTGGGAAACAATGAAGGGCCATGGATGAGACAAGTGTCCCAATCATGTGTAGGGTAGGTAGAGAGAAATATTAGATAATTCCATGAAAGGTGGAATTATCATGCCATGAAAAGTGGAGATAAAAAGGTGATAACTAGATCGCACCATAAAGAGTGGAATTTATCCTACACACACTTCCCTAAGTGTCCTATGCACAAACCTAGATGCAAGATGCAAATAAATAGGTGTCACAAGTGCAAACTACAATGATATGCATTCCCTAAGTAAGCTTAAGTAAAGTGTAATAAGTAAAATACTTATTTACACCAACAAGGGATAAAGCAATAATATGTAAGTTTTGGAATTTAACCTTACCCTTATCAAAATTAAAAGAACTGATATATGGTGATTGGGAAGGGGTTCAACAAGATTTTTATCTAAACTTTGAAAAGGGCATATTTGTAGTTATTTTTGATAATAAACTACAGAAAGACATAGTATTTAAAATTAAATCATGGGTCTTTCAAGGGTCAGGACTGTGCATGCAACCTTGGATCCCAAATTTTAACCCTGAAGATTCTTCTTTTAGATTTGTTCCTTTTTGGTTCCAAATGCCAGAGCTTCCTCTTGAATATAGGGAGTTAAATCTAATTGAAATAATAGCTAATAAAGTGGGAATTTTCCTCATGCGTGATAAGGAGTTTTTTAAGAACCCTTCAAAACCCATCATAATTTGTGCTCTCTTTGATACGAATAAAGAATTTCTGACAAAAAAATTAGTTGGTGTCTAAGTATGACACTTGGCATAAAAAAAATAGTGTGTGAAAATCTTGAGATTGTATGCACACATTGTCACATTGTAGGTCATTATCATTCTCAATGTATGTTAGGATATCCCTCCCAAAAATTTAGTCATATGGCAAGTTCAAAAAATGATTCTCAACTCTATAATAGGGTTAAATCATATTCAAAGCCAAGAGATATTAATGTTTAGGAGTGGATTATGCAGCCAATGTCAAATGATCAAGAGGCCAATTTAAGCTGCATCATTATACAAAAGAGAAACCAAGAAGAAGCTGGAACAATGGTAGGGTTTTTCAAAAAACCAAAAGTAAGGAAAAACCATTTAATCCAAATTAAAGTCCCACAAAGAACATGGAATTTTATGCAACTTCTTTCCATCTTGTCACTCAATTTTTATACCGCAAATGAAATGTTAAGTTTAGAAAAGTAGCTAAATGAAATTGTAAGAAAGTTAATGTTTCAAGGCACAAAGGATTATTTGGTTGCTTGGTCTCTCAATGATGTTTCAAAGTAGAATCAATTGATCACTCATGTGGCATCTACCCCAATGCCCAAGCCAAATGGCTTGATTTGAAATTTTCTAAGATACCAAGGGATATGGAATTGGAGTATCTAGCAAAAAAAATGTTGTTCTCGATTGGTTCAAATTTGATTGATGAAATTGTAGTAGGAGAGGATTTTTGGGAAGGAAGCATTCCATCAAATTCTTAGGAAGGAGAAAAAGTTTTTACAATACAAGGGGAATTAAAAAAAATTTTGTGCGATCAAAATCCCTTTGAATCCTTTAGCCAATCATCTAATGAAGAATTGCAAGAGGTTAAATCTTTTTGAATCTGAAAGGCTAGAGGTTTTAAGGTCAAACTGCATTGAACATCTTTCGATAGCATAATCTCCATTGTAGCCTATTGTTAATAAATCTCTAGGGAAAAGAGGTAGGAAATCAAATCTCACAAAAATGAAGGAGCAAATTGAGGCAGGAGTTCAAAAAGCTATTATGGAATCCATGTTAAACAAGAGATCGAGGAGAGCTTGTTGCTCTCCTCGGACACAATGAGGATTATTTCATGGAATGTTAGGGGCTTAAATTCCCCTGACAAGCGTGCTTGTATCAAGCAATTTATAGATGCTTATGGAGTAGAAATTTTTCTTTTACAAGAAAAAAAATCTTCAACAGATACATTTGAATCTTAAATAAAGAAGTGGGCTAGATGGGAGTCAATGCATTCTCCAGCTCAAGGTGCTTTAGGAGGACTAGCAATTTTTTGGAACCCAAAGCTGGTAAATGTTTCATCATATAAAAATGAGGCTTGTTGGTAGCTTGTAGAAGTGACAAATTTTGACCTTCAATTTTGGTTGATAAATGTGTATGGTCCAACGTCAACTTCTGAAAAGAAGAATCTTTGGGATGAACTCACCAAACAAATTAGTTTGATCCACAATGGGAAAATCATTTTAGCTAGGGACTTTAATGCAATAACTTCTCTTCAAGAAAAGCGTGGAGGAATCTTCCCACCATAAAAGGTCATGACATATTTCAGTTAGTTTATAACTTTGAATGCATTAAGGGATATTCAACCGCAGTCAGACAGTTTTACTTGGACCAATAAGAGGAAAGGATTTCTCCAAATTGCAGAAAGGTTAGACAGTTTTTTGGTTTCTCCCAGTTGGTTTCTTTCAGCACATAATTTAAATTCTCAAATTCTTCCATATCCTGGATCAGATCATTATGTAATCAATTTAACCATAGCAAACATTTCTAATCCTCAAGTGAAATATTCTTTTAAATTTGAAAGCATGTGGTTCAGACATCCCTAGTTTATGGATCTTCTGAAAGAATGGTGGGTAAATGCTCCATTTCAACAAGGTTCTAAAATGTTCCAGTTCCAAGAAAATTTGAAATTTGTAAAGCAACAAATAAGAATTTGGATCAAGCAAGAATTTAAATACATCTTTTAGCAGAAATGATTAGTTTTTAAAGAATTATTAGTAGTTCATGAACACATAATTCAACATGGATTAGATGTTTCCTTGCATGATAAACATAAAACCCTTCAAGCGGAATGGGAAGAATTATGTGCACATGAAGAGATCTACTGGAGGAAGAAGTCTCATCAATTATGGTTAAAAGAGGGTGATCGCAACACTAAATTTTTCCATGTATCTGTATAGATTAAAAAGGCTTCAAAATCCATCCAGTCTATTCAAGAATTGCCTTCATGTAACTGGCTAACAAAGAAATCAAATATTAACAATGAAGGTGTTACGTTTTTTCCAGAGCTCTTATCAGCTCTAACAAACATAGATCCCAACATAATAAATGATCAGCAAGAGCTATTGAATACAATACCACACCTCCTAACAAATAAAGATAATAGTTTGCTTATGAGACCCTTCACCTTGGAGGAATTAAAATTTGTAGTCTTTTCACTTCCTCCTGATGAAGCCCCAAGGCTAGATGTGTATACTGCTTTATTCTTTCAGAAGTGCTAGAATTTCTTATTCTTTGAGCTTCTATGGGCTATTGAAGAGTCAAGGAGAATGGGAACCATGCTTAAGAAATTTAATGTAACCAACATAACAATTCTACCAAAAGTAAAAGAACCTAAAACGTTTGTAGAATTTAGACCAATTTCATTATGTAATACAATAAATACAAAATCTTCACAAAATTAATCTATATCAGACTTCAAGGGCTCATACCAAGGATCATTTCTCATGAGCAAGGGGGTTTTGTTCCAGGAAGGAAGACTTATGAAGGAGCAATTGTAGCTCATGAAGTTTTTCATACAATTTCAACTTCCAAACTTCCATCCTTCATTATTAAGCTAGATATGATGAAGGCCTATGACAAGGTTGATTGGAATTTTATCAACAAAGTTTTATCAAAATTTGGTTTCTGCTGTCAGTGGTGAAGGTGGATAATGTCTTTGCTATTGGGTACCAAGTTCTCGGCACCGCTTATTAATGGTAATCCAATGGGTTTTTTCAATGCTTCTCAAGGAGTTAGACAAGGTGATGCACTTTCTCCCTTTCTCTTCATAATTATGACATAAAATTTAAGTAGGTTCATTCTGTTGAAGCATAATCAAATTTTATGGAAAGGAGTGCAAATAGAAAATTCAAATATTTCAGTTACTCATTCCCGTTTTGCGGATGACACCCTCCTATTCAACAAATCTTCAATATAAGAAGCTAAACAAGTCAAAGAAGTTCTTAGCAAGTATTCATGAGCATTAGGCCAAAAAATTAATTTTTCAAAATCGAAGATCTACATTCTAAATACATGAGATGAGCTAAAAAATAAAATAGTAAAGATGTTGGGTTTCTAGGAAGTGGAGCTGCCTTGTACTTATTTAGAGATCCCTTTTTTCAAAGGTTCAAACAAAGCTCAATACTGGGATAAGGTAATTAATAGGCTCAAAGCAAGGATTTTGATTTGGAAAGCAAGATGGTTATCATTATCAGGTAGAATCCTTTTAATTAAATAAGTTTTAGCTTCTATTCCAAATTATTTTCCAGTTGTGCTCAAAGCTCTAGTATCTGTAATATCTGAAATAGAAAAAATCATAAGATCTTTTCTCTAGAAAGGAAACATAGATGAGCACAAAAAAGTACCTCTAATTTCACTAGGAGGATTGGAAAAAGGTAAGAAATAGGGGGCAGGTGTTCAAAATATTTCATGGAGAAACAAAGCTTTTGGAGCCAAGCTTGTATGGAAAATGTATACAAATCCAGAAGCTAAGTGGGAAAAAATAATGCAAGTCAAATATCTAGATAATGAAAACCCTACAAGGATTCTAACAATGGAAGACCCTCTAAAGGGTTCTACTATTTGGAATTTCATAATAAACAACAAAAATATCATATTGAAATTCTCTTCATGGGAGGTAAATGATGAAAGAAGTGTCAACCTCTAGTCAGATTCATGGAATGGGAAAGCTCCATTGGCTGAAAAACAAGAGCTTCAAGAAGCAAGGACATCCTTATCCCAAGTATGGGGTGAAAAATTAATAGACTATATTGAATCATCGAATCCTCTCTCTAGGAAAATAGTGTGGAAAATCCCCCCACCTAATCTTATCTCCTCGCAAAAAATTGAAAGTTATTGTAAAATTTTGTAGGAAAGGTTGGTTTTCTTATCTACAAAACAAGATAGATTCTTTTGGGCAGCTTCAAAATTGGGAACCTATTCTATCAAGGAAGAATATGCAATTATAAGTCAATCAAAACTTTTTTCTCTCCCTCACCGAGCATTCACATTTTGTTGGAATAATAAAGTTCTACCTAAAGTGGGTAGTTTTGCTTGGCTTGCCATACAAAAACATATACTTACAAGTGAGAGACTATTTAAATTGAAAATTGCAGATCCTTTCAAGTGCCCATTATGCGAACAAGAGCTCAAAACAGTTGACCATTTTCTACTTCAATGCAATTTTTCCATTTTGTGTTGGAATTTTATTAAAAACAAGCTCAATCTTCTTTCTTCACTTGTATCTGGCACATTGTCTCGACAATAGTGATATGGAATATTTGGTGGTAACGTAATTTAAGATTTTTAGGAAAACTAAATCTTCAGTGGAAATGTTAATGGTCAAAATAGAAAAAGCCATATCATAAGGGGTAAATACTTGTGTACAAAAGGAAAAGTTCTCAAATTCAATGTTCGCGAATTGGGATAGTTCATTATTAAATAATTGGAAAAGTATTAAATTTCCTTTCGATGGTAGCCTTCTAAAAAATAATACTAATAAACTTGATAGAAGATTAATCAAGTGGATTCCACCTCAATAGGGATTTGTCAAATTAAATTTTGATAGAACATCTAAATTAGCTCAATCAGGCATAGGAATATGTATTAGAGACTCGGTAGGGATAGTCTTGGCAACATCCTCTATCCAATTACTTCATGGAATGAACAATATTGCTGAAGTTCAGGCATTGTTAGCAGGGCTAGAATTGGCTTTGCATCTGGGAATTGCAAAAATACATATAGAAGGAGATTTCATGTTGGTTATAAATTCTTGTAAAACACGAAAGGTTCATAATTGGAGTCTAAAATATATTTTACAAAGGATATGGGTAATCATTGATGGCTTTCATGATTCTCTAATAACACACACTTATAGAGAAGGTAACAAGGTAGTTGATTATCTCACAAATTTAGGTTGTGAGGGTAAGGAGGTTAAGATTTCACATGACATTAATCAGCTAAATGCATTCCCACATCTTAAAGATTTAATCAAACATGATGCATTGGTCTTTGTGGAGCCACTAAGGTCAATATAAGTAGAGTAATATGCAACATTTAAATCATTTGTTTCATGGGTTTCAAGGTAATGATGTTTTATAGAGCCATAAATCTCATCAAGCACCTTAAGGACGACATGCATCAATTGTAAAGGGATGGGTTATGAGGTAATGATGTTTTATAAAGCCATAAATCTCATCAAGCACCTCAAGGAAGATATGCATTAGTTTTAAAGGGCCTCACTTACTAAGTAATGATCATGTCAAATATTGCATCATTCAGACACTTGTTACTTCCAAATTATGATTTTTAGTTTTAAACAACCACCACACAAGCCTCAAATGGGAAGGTACTGCATTGTCTTAAATTCTTAGTCCTCTACAGTATTTTTCATCACGATCTTTGGTTTTAGCAAGCCTGGAATCTAGATTAAATAGGTCAATAAAGATAGCCATTTCTTCATACCAAACAAAAAATATGAAAAATCTTGTATTTAGTATAAAGCAGAAAGATTTGTTGAAGAGTTGGTGAGGAGTTGAGAAAGAAAGAAGGTTCTTGAGTTTTATAGTGATCAAATGGCATTTTTTCCATGGAATATGTGAGTAGTGCTGCCGGTAAAACATTGGGAGAGATCGATTGAAGGGTACATTACCAGAGACATTCTTTGAACAATATTCAAGTTAGATAATGCTCGGGTGGAAGATAGTATTCACATCATTCTAGGGCTTGAGGTAACTAGTCCCAGGGCATGTCGCATCATCTTTCCTTTGCAAGTAATTTCAATTTTTCTTGTCCAATGTGCTCGACCTAATTCAATCTCTGAATGAATTGGAGGAGCTAGCTCGAAAGTACATCAATTTTCAATTTTTAATGGTTAACAAAATTCTGCAAGTGGTGCAAAGCTATAATTTTTATTCAAGGGAAGGTTGTTTTGGAAGGTTGTTTCCACGGGCCTATGTGCAGAAACATCTGGGGTTTGAAGAGCTATTTGATTCCCTCAAATTGGCCATACAATTCAATAACGAAAACACTTTGCTTAGAGCATTGTGAAGAAATCGTAGGTATATATGTTCTGCTATGGAGTTGGAAATTAGGGAGAAATTCTACACGTTGGCTTACCTTCGAACCCATTTCTCTCCTCCTCCAAATAATGGGGTACGACTAGATTTGTAGCTTAGAGTCAATTCACCAACTCAGGCTCAGACTCAAGTTCAAAACATGCACAACCAAAATAATTCTAGAGCTCAGGCGAATTCTTCCATGAGGAATGCAAGGCCGGTTTCTTTCTTTCACACACACAGATTTCTAGTGCGTGGAAGAAGAGTCTTCGAGCATGGCCTATAGGTAGATAAGGGATTCAATTTGCAAGATGAAAATTCAGTGATTGGGGGCTCAAAAAAAATGTAAAGGTGATATTTAGTTGGTTTTTTGGTCATAGTTTCAGGTTTTAATAATGAAATTTTGATATGTAGTGGGTTTTGAAGCTTACAAGCTCAGGGGTTGTTAACATGATGAAAAAGGATGTAATAGGTCTTTTAGTTTTTTGGGTCAGTATTAAGGGGGTGAATTTTTAACATTCAAAATGGGTAGATTAGTCATGCATTTGAACAAATTTAGGCTATAACTGGAGGTTTTCTTACTAGTTCTTTCCTACCAGTATGCCCTTTAGAACCAGTTTTTGTACTATCTTATTTATATATAATATAATATAATACTACAGTGGTACACCACTTTTGTTTAGAAAAAATTAAAAAAATTAGGGGGCCAAAACATAGTATGAAATTGTTAAGGGTGACAATTTTCTATGCTACATTTATCCCCCACTTTAGTGAGAGTATGAGCTTACAGTGAGACTAACACTAAAGTAGAAAAATATGTCAAGAGGGATCTAATTGACCAAATTTTGAAGAGATAGGATGACAGAATCTAGGGGGTGCATAATCCCCCAAGATCCAATATCTCATGGCAAGCCATCATAAGCACAAAGGAACGATCACACATATGATATGCAACAAGACAACATACACAAACATACATGTCAAAACACATGAAGCATACACAATGAAAACACATGACATGATGGAACATGAAGATGAAAAAATGAAAATAAACATGATGTAAACATGATATAAACACAAAGAAGACACATAAAAAGACACACACAAAAAAAGGTTAATACAAAAAGATTCAAGAAGGTAAGGCAAAGAGACCTCAGTCTTAAATTGTCTAAAATACCAAATGTCACCCATCGAATGTGTTGTTAAAATAAAATTATGCTCTCACAAGGATGTAAAATCACTTATAAAATACATGGATCCACTAGCAATCAAGTTGTGTTATGCTATGTGGCCATGTTAAAAATGGGTGAAGTTCATGATCCAATAGGTTCCATTATGTTGAATCCATCTTGCAAAAACTCACCACAGTGGGTGCAACAAAACTCACCTCGAGGGGTGTATAAAGTTTAATGTCTCAAGGGACGAATTGATAACAATGCTTGAGGGGGCATTACACACAACACCATCTGCAAAGGGGGTATGTAAATAGGTCAAAAATCATAAGACAAAATGAATAAGGGTAATATATTCCCCCCCTTAAAATGTCAACATACTTGCTATGTTGGTATTTTAAGGAGAAAGAGGGGAAGAGGGGATCCTTGAAAAGATTGCATGCCTCCAAAATCTAGTTATCCTTTCCTCCCAAGCATAGAGACAAGGACAACAAAACCAAGGACTATCATGTTGCTATGATGACAAATATGGTTGCACTTAAGATTGTACCACCATGAATGGCAATGAGAAAAACACATAAAGCTGAAAATTCCACATAGTGATGAGCAACACGATATGATGAAGATCATTATTGATTATAAAAATTAGGTGTGCATCAACACATGGAAGAGCACCAAAATCCTTAAGATGTATTTGTAGAATGACCATGCACTCGATGATACACACAAATGAAATTTTGTTGTAGCATTTCATTTGTGTTCTTAAAATCGGGAAAGATTTTAGAAA
>VDFB02103710.1:0-33251 GCA_007258455.2 Sequoia sempervirens | reverse complement strand
CCACAACAACTTCTTATTTACCCACCATCCTGCCCTTACTAGCACTCATACCCTGGTATACACGGTCACTTCTAGTTGTTGCCCAATACGATAGACCCTTAGCCTCCTCTTCTTTCTTGTCCTTGCCCAATACGGTTCTAGTCCATCCTCTTGGGGGTTTAATAGCCAATGGCACCACATATATCACTTCCTCATCAGAGGGAAGACTGTGATTGAAGTGAGATAAATACCGACAGTAGTCAGAGTCGGTCTTGATTACATCATCAGAAGTGTTGCTTGTAAGGTCAATGGGCGAGTGTTGGCATCTAGAGGAGCCATGCCCATACCTTATTTTCCTACCGACTGCTTGCCTTTGTCATTTACCAGTTGAGCAACAATGTCCTGGAATTGCAACCTTCTACTACATCTAGTGGGCACAAGCCTAGGCTTGTCAACCAAAGCACCTTCCTGAATAGCAGGACCGAGCTTTTGTGAGCTCAAATGAACAAACCTCCTTACTGACTTACTCATTTTCTCTTCTCAGACAAGCACTCAAACTTGATTAGACTTAGCCCATAAAGTGCTCTAACTACTACAAGAATGACACTATTAGCAATTAATTCCTCTTGTATTTATTGTGCGAGGTAATGGCAACCTTCATCAATGCTTAGTAAAAATGCATGTGCGAACATGGCAATTTTACGGTGTATGTACTGTCACCGTTTAACTAGAGCTGCATGAGAATCCAAAGATCACCCTTCATGATTTCCAACAACAACATCTTCACACAGATTGAGATCGACGTGACTACACAAGCAAGGAATAATTCATTAATGCTTCACCAGTTGTGCGATAAAACAACCACCATGTGTCATTTTCCAACTTTGAATACTGTCCGCTGATCTCCTAAAGAGTTGGCAGACCAAATGGTTTGTCTCAGGCTAACTCGGTTTGACATCCAATGAAGCATCGTTCACCTTCCTCATGACCAATAACATTAATCCATCTCGGAAATCAACTACCATGTTGGCAGGTCCTATGCACTTTTCAAACTGAACGGCTAGAGCTACACATCGCAATCTCGTTTACCTCACAACTTTTAACCAACCTTCATCTTCCTCCTACATGCTAGCAGGGAATAGCAGAGATTTACATTAGCTTTTGATCTTGGTTGTCGATCTAAAACCATGGGTTATGAGCTCAATAGTGGATATTGGACCCCACATTCCATATAGGACACACATCTGCCTTTTGCTGACCTTGCACCAAATAACAGGGTGACACCTTAGGTCTGTGAGTTGGTGGGGTACGATTGAGATCTTCTCTCATATCTTCGAATCTGGAAAACCTACACATTGCACGGTTAGTATTTAATGAAAGGCTTTGGCTAAACCATCGACGACATGACCATTGGAGTTAATGGCTTGGGCTTACATCACTGGATTAAAATTAAAATCCAACTTTGATTTTAATACTTTATTTCCTCCGTGGGGTTTTATTTCCTAAGTCTCGGTTGGCCCCGTTAAATTCTTATCCCAACACTAACAAAGAACAAATGATTAAGCTAAGGATTGTAATTTTTTTATAACTTTAGTTCTAGAATTCTTAATGTCAATTTCTATTTTTGCACAGAACAATCACTCTTTTCCATATCATTATAGAAAATTTTATTATTGCAACCCTAACTCTAACACTAATTAAACCTTGACCCTAACTTGATTGAACTCGTATTATAACCCTAACTCTAACACTAATTGAATTGTAATCGTAACCCGAGGTATTGTTGAAACCTAACCCTAATTGTATCAAAACCCTAGAGAACTCTAATTGAACCCCAACCCTAAAATAGACAATAACCCTTACCTTAATTGAACCCTAACTCCAATCCTAGCCCTAATTTAAGACTAACCTTAACCCTGACCTTAATTAAACCCTTATTGAATTATAACCCTAATTGATCCCTAACCCAAATTGAATAATAATTGAACCTTAACCCTAAGTGAATAGCAACATTAATTAAACTCCAACCATAATCCTATTTGAATTTTGACCCTAATCATAACCATAATTCAACCCTAACCTTAATTGAACCCTAACCCTAGACATGAGTTCAATTAATCTTAAGGTTCAAATAGGGTTAGACTTTAATTAAAATTAGGTATAGGATTCAATTAGGACAGTTGGGTTGGGGTTGGGGGTAAAGATTGCTGTATGATAGAGCCAAGCTAGTGTTAGGTTCAATTGGGGCAAGGGTTAGTATTAGGGTTAGGGTTATGGTTCAATTAGGGTTTCATTAATGTTAGTTTCAGAATCATAGTTATGTTTAGGGTTGGATATAAAATTAGAGTTAGGTTTGAAGTTAATTAGTGTTAGTTTTAGGGTTGGTGTTATGGTTAGACTTATAATTAATGTTAGTATTAGGATTAGAGTCTATCACTTTAATAAAAATAATCTTCTATAAATTCATTCAATTTTTTTTTGAAATTATATAATTTAAAATATTTTCAAATTTACCTATGTTGATATATGAGAGATATAGCAAATCTAAACTCTATACCATTTATAGTTAAATTTAAATTATATTTTATTAAATTGTTAAAAAAATTTAAGTTGCTTATAAATAATTTTGTGTTCTTATAATTAACTTGACATTGTGCATAAAAGGTTTAAGTTATGAATGTTATAATATACAAAATAAATTTGTTTTCAATGTTTATTTGTTAGTTTAAAAGGTTCAATTAGGTTTAGAATTTAATTAAAATTAGGTATAGGGTTGAATTAGGATTAGGGTTGGGGTAAAGATTAAGGTTCTATAATAAAGCTTGGGGTTAGTGTTATGGCTCAATTGGGGTAGGGCTTAGTATTAGGGTTAGGGTTATGGATCAATTATGATTTTATTAATGTTAGTTTTCGAATCAAAGTTATGTTTAGGGTTGGATATAAAATTAGAGTTTGGTTTGAAGTTAATTAATGTGAGTTTTAGGGTTCACTTTAATAAAAATAATCTTCTATAAATTCATTCATTTTGTTTTGAAATTATATAATTTAAAATATTTTAAAATTTACCAATGTTGATATATGAGAGATATAACAAATCTAAACTCTATTATATGTTGTTAAAAAATTTAAGTTGCTTATAAATAATTTTATGTATTTTTATAATTAACTTGACATTGTGTATAAAAAGGTTTAAGTTATGAATGTTATAATATAAAAAATAAATGTGTTTTCAATGTTTATTTTACTGTGCCAAAGATGCAATCACTAATGATTAATTTTTTTCTTGATGGTTAAAATAGATTGGTAAGTAAATTTATCTATAATAAGTAAATTTATCATTGATTTTTTCTTGATAAGTAAATCAATATTTCATAAATTTATCTATAATTCTTATTAAATTTTTCTTAATTATATTAAATTATATTTTATTAAATTGTTACAAAATTTAAGTTGCTTAGAAATAATTTTATGTGTTTTTTATAATTTACTTGATATTGTGTATAAAAGGTTTAAGTTATGAATGTTATAATATAAAAAAAAATTAAAAAAATCAATGTTTATTTGTTAGTTTGATGTGAGAATAATGTTGCATAGTAATGATTAATTTTTTCTTGATTGGTTATATTGTGAAATTATTCTATGTTAATTTAATGTTATGAATGCTATATAATATAAAGAAAAATATTTCTAATATATTTTTAATGCATCTTTATATTTTATAAACAAACATCTAAAATAAAAATGTGATTGTAAAAATAATACAACTTAATGAGTGAACATACATTTAAAGTTAAAAGTGAAATTATAAAACAAATTGTAAATTTATTTTATTTTTCTTCTATAAATATAATTTTTTTTATTTGTTGTCCACCTAGTAATGCCCACTTCTCCTTTTAATGAATGTTTTATTTTGTAAGGATTGATTTAGTGTTGTCGTTGATCTATTTCTTGTAGATATCAACGGTGCCCGCCAACCCGTGATCGAGAATTGAAGGATTGCAAAATCACGAGTGGGTGCCACGTGTCCTATCTGGGGGATCAAATTTGGGCTATCGCTGACCAACTGCCATTTGATATGAGCCATTCCCCACCATCCCATAAGGTGCTTGGGTTGATTGTGAAATCATGGGCGGGCGCCATGTGTCTCATCAGATGAAGCCTAAAGAGTAAAAGAAACACTAGCCTACTTTCAATGTATTAAGAGGCGGATTACTAAAGTGTTCTCAAGACGCAAATGTTCTAAATCAATGGATATGTTATAATCTCGCTGGAAAAGTTGCTTGAAGGTTAATAACATGGTTGGCGACTGTGTTAAAGGAACAAGATCATTGATGCTCAGGATCAACAATTGCCTGCCATCACGTGATCAGAAGTTTTAGGATTGCGATATCATGGGTAACCACCATGTGGACTTCCTTCATAGTGTATGGTAAGGTGGGCCCCTTATCATCGTGTTGGAAATTGTGTCAACTTGTTTTGAAGGTGGTCATCGATGATTTTATTTTGTAGAGGGTTGAATTAGCCCTAACATTGATTTATTTTTTGCAGATCAACGGTGCCTGCCATCCCGCAATCAGGAATTATGGGATCGCGATGTCACAGGCACTTGCCACGTGTCTCATCCGATGAGATCTAAAGAGTGAAGGAAGCATTAGCTGGTTCTAAATGTGTTAAGGGGTGGATTACTAAAGTTCTTGTGAGATGCACATGCTTTATTTCAACGCAAATGTTATAATTTTGAGGGAAAAGTTGCTCGACAATTAATGGAAAGGACGGAGACCATTTTAAAAGGAGCGGGACCATTTTAGAAGGAGCAGGATCTCTAATGAGAAGGATCAACGGTTGCACGCCATCCCGCAATGGTAAATTGAGGGATTGCAGTATCATGGGAAACTGCCACATGGTTTTCATTTGCGGCATATGGCATGGTGGCCCCTTATTGCCGTGTTGGCGATTATGTCAGCCTATTTTGAAGGTGGTCGTCAATGATTTGATCAAACTGGAAGATCAACGGTTCAAATTTAAATCTGTATCAAATGTGGTTGGAGCCATTCGGGCAACCCGTGAATGAGCTTTAATGGCGAATGAGACATTTACTGGCGAGATTTGATCAACATAAAATCAATTTTCCTGCCTCATTTGTATCACAAAGCATCCAATTATTTCATGAAAATAGTTTCAGAGCCAAAGGTGAAATTGTGAGCCACTGTAGCTAGAATTTGGAGTTTATGCGAAAAGAGCCGTAAGTTTATTTTCTATGCCTCCCAGTCATTTTGCACCTAAATTTGGGAAAAGGGTTTGCTATGCTTGTCATTGAGCTTATTGAAATCTCTTGTTAAGGCTATAGTTTAATCATAAATTGTGAGGAATTGGAGCTTTTTACTCTATAGTTTCCTATCTCTGCTTAGTCCAAGCTAATTGAAGTGTAACATTGTAACGAAGCCCTAGTTTGTCCAAGATGGCACCAACCAAGCAGCACTCTGACCACATTGAATATTTGAAAAGAAATTTGTACGATGATTTCCTGGATCAATTTCTGTTATCAACAAATGATAGAAGGAAAAGTGTAGTGTTGATGCAAGGGAAAATCCTAGGGGAGGGGTTAGTGTGTAATTATTCCAACATTGTCAATGCTAGGGTTCCTCTCACTGGCTTAGAAATGTTCATATTGTGGTATGGACAGAGGAATTTTCCTCACCCTTTTTCAAATGGATGGATGTATGACATGGGGAAGCTGGTTGTACCAAATATATTCCCTGATGTGGATTTACTTAGGGTAGTGGTCGCAAGGTATGACCCTATTACATAGCTAATTAGGGATAATGATGGAGGGGTGCTACTAGAAATTAACAGAGAAGATATCCAACACATTTTTTATTTGAGTGAGCCGAGTGAAGAATTGGTTCTTATTAATCTTGAGGAAATGAAGCAAAAGTATGCAAAGCTTAAATCTCTTTTTAGGGCTAATTTGCTTCCACCTCATCTAGTTAGGGCAGGAGGTTCACAATTTCATATCAACCCTAGTGACCAGGAACCTTTCATATTGAATTGTTTTTCAAATCCTTTCTTGGCCACTTTCTATTCATTATGCCAGAATTTGGGTTTTAGTCCTGGTGCAGTAATGCCTATTGCGTACATGTTCATGGGGGTGCAAATACAACACCCTAACTTCCCTGTGACATATTTCTTTGCTTCTTTCTTGGATGAGAGGATACATGAAGGGTTGTCAAAGCTGAAAAAAATGATACTGGTACTCAATTCTTTTGGTATTCTATGCTGATACATATGTTTATGTTTAGGAACACTGATTTTTTTCTAAGAAGATGAAATTAAGGCAATCAGTTGATGGATAAAGGTTGTAGTACATATATGGGCTACAAATTTATCCTGTAATAAGGAAAGCACTAGTTATGTGCAATTTGATGCTTCTAGATTAAGGGCTAGATTAATGGTGAATGTACCTAGGATCCTTGAGGAATTGCATGATTTCCTCAGGCCAAAGGGGAGGAAGCCAAAGTTGAGGGTTTACCATAACTAGGGTGACATTATCCCATACCCTGTCAACACTGTCTTGAGAGTATATGGATTTCAGGAAGCCCCTCACATACTATCATACAATGTGCCACCAAGAGTAGGGTTTACAGAAGGTATGTGGTAGATAGGTTGTATTCATGAAGACAACCTCACTAGAAGGGGGAAAGGAACATTCTTCCTTGATTATATAGTGGTGTTTGACTTTGTATTTTCAAAGGGAGGTTGGACACATTTTGATAAATTATTTGTTGATTACCTTTTGAGATGTGGTCCAAGGTGACAGCATGATCCTGAGGGTTTCTTTGCTCTTTTCAGACAAAGAATAAAAGCTAGAAAATTTGCACATGAGTTTAACTTCCCTAAGAACTTGATTAGAAATGAATTTGATCTAAATAAGCAGGAGTTTAAAAAGGAGAAATGGATAGCTTATAGTAAGCTACTGGATGTTATGCATGAAATGGATCCGAAGTATGATCCACTGTTGGAGTTCAGTCCATACCATAAGAAAATTAATTTTCTAATGAAGAACTTCAAGGAGATTATGGACACCTTGAGAACTAAAAAGATAAATTTAAGGCTAAGTCTAGGTATGCAAGAACAAAGTGTTGGGCCAATTGAAACAAGGTCAGTATACCAGCCTACAGAAAAGTGACCCATCTATAGAAGGAAAAAAGATAGTAGTAGTGATGAGGAGGAAGTAGATAGTGTAGAAGTTGAGAAAGCCAACTTCACAGACCCCGAAGATCACCTGCATGCAAATAACCTGTCACAAAAAGAAGAGATGGAGACAAACAAGCAAGGGTGCTCTGAAAGCTAAAAAATGTATTCATCCAAGAGAGATAAATTACAATGATGAATCCTTATAAAAGGATATTGTGCAACCCTAAAAGAAACCCTAATAGGTAGACATTTAATAATTAATATAATTATTAAATGTCACAAAATGCAAACTACAGTGAAATCTTAAGAGAGGAATAAAGGTAATTTAATCAACATGATTAAATTAAAACCTTTACTCTAACACCCCCCTTAAGATGAGAAAAAGTACAGTTACAAATATGTGCAAGAAAGCAAAGGTAACTACAATGCAAGAATGTAAACTTGGGTCCCAGCAACAAGGCCTGATCAGGTACCCAATTACAACCAAATCTCTATAAAGTGGAGAAATAGAGAAAACATCATGGGAAAAACTCTACTCCAAAAAGAGATGAAAGAAATAAATGCACTAATAACAGAAGGATAGGAGGTGGATAACATAATACCCCCCATAGACAACTTCTATCATATAAGTACATGTGCAATGGTCTCCATAGGAGAAAAATAAAGAGACTAGAATGCCCCCCACAATGAAGAAAATCATGTCGCAATGGTAGATGCCTGATGTAGAATCCAGAAAGATATCCTAAAGCGGCAAATAATATTCCTCCCCTTGGGAAGAAATGGATCCAAAGGACAATGTCGAAGAAACCCTGTGAAAAGAGAAGAACCAAGATGTCTCAAGATGTGTGCCATGATAGGATGCTGAAGAATCTCTTTGTCTGAACTGAAACAAAAGATGTCAAATCCAAACTGAACTGAAGACTCAAAAACTACAACCTCTGAATGCACAGATGATGGTGGGCTAATAGCTAGAATATGGCTGTCAACAAAGAGGAGTTGAAAATCCTCAAAGTAATCCTCCAAATCTGCAATGTGAGACTCAACAAACATGAATGAAATGCCTGTGAAAAAAGAATCCCATGGTGCTATCTCTGGAAGATTGATGATGTCCTGCTTAACTGAATCAATAGGAGCCAAAGATGTGGAAATGTCAAACTGATCAGGAACAATAGGAGATGTTGATGCATGTATAATCTTAGTCTGAAGAGTAGGAACTGTGAGACAATCCTTTGATTCATCATAATATATAAGGGTGTCTAAATACTGAAGTTCCTTTAAAGTATCATGATCAAAGGGTGCATTCTCTCTCCAACTAATGGGTACAAGACAATCTGAAGTAGGATCCTCTGGGAATGGAGAAAGACTGGGGTCTCCATAGATCTCCCAAAGACGTTCCCAAAGTGGGTGAGGACAATCAATGCCCGATATAGCCCACACAGTGTCAGAATCAACACTAGACAAAATAACTCCTACTATGTGATTTCTAATGATATCCCAAGCTAGTTTTCCCTCTGAAGTTTCTGGTTCAGGTATGAGATCATACAAATAAGGCAAAATATTAAGCCACCTACAATGTGTAAGTATACCTTTTGCCCATGACTCATAATTACCCCGTTCCAAAAATACAACTAAAGGGTGAGTAGAAAAACCCATGATAACTCTTTAAATTAACAAATATGAGACTAACTAACCTCAATACTGATAAAGTAGATCAAATAAAGCCATCCCACGCAAACAAATCATTTCCAGGTGCCAAAATGTCCAAGTAATTGACACATGTGTGAAAAAACAAAAAACTAAATAAAGAGTACCTAGGGTAGATTCTAGAAAAATAAATTGTAGATCTGGAAATATCATAGAAATACCTTTCCAATGCCTATTTGTTTATGAAAAATAAAGTTCAGACGCAAAAGATATGCCCCCGGGAGTGAAAAACATAAGTTCTAACTTTGACTGGAAAAACAGACTACAAAACGGAAAAATTAGAAAAAATAACCTACATCAATTAGATCGGGCTTGGAACTAGCTTTCCGATGCCTATTTTTGTTCGAAAAATGGAGCTAAAATGTCCATTTTATACCCAATTTACCAAAACTACTTCGAAAAAGTCCAGTTTGACCCTCCTGGCCCTCAGGGGCTAAAAAAAGGGGCCCCTAGTCTGCTGGGTGACCAGGGGCTGGGCGCAGGTGGCGCACTGGTGGTGGGTGGCTCACGCGCGACACACTGGCTATGTTTCGGTGGCATGCTGGTGATGTTGTGTGCGGTGCGCGGGCCAACGACGTGGCTGTGGCTGCCTAGCCGCGGCCGGCTGTTACCGCCGGCGGCGGTGGCCGCTGGGCTGCGCACCAGTGGCGTAGCTGGTCTAAATGGGCGGCGCCTGGATTTTTAAAAAGAACTTCATTTTTTTAATTTTTTTTCAATTTTTCACTTTTTTTGCCTCGAATTGTGTGCCGTGGGGTTGTACGGCTCTAGGGCAAATTTTTTTTGCCTTCTCGAGCAACTATGTCCAAATAGGTCAAACCATATATGAAAATATGGGTTTTTGGCTGCTCTAAATCCAACTGTGAGGTCCGTTTGGGCCCAAAATGCACCCAAAAAATGGAGTAAGCTAGATCCACTCAAAATCAGCCAGAAAACTTCTGAAAGGCCTATCAAACCCTCAAAGCTCCAAATTCTTTAGAAATTGAACAGGAAGCAGCAGGTTTGGAGCTCTGATACCATGTAGAAGTTGAGAAAGCCAACTTCACAGACCCCAAAGATCAGCTGCATGCAAATAACCAGTTATAGAAAGAAGAGATGGAGACAAACAAGCAAGGGTGCTTTGAAAGCTGAAAAATGTATTCATCCAAGAGAGATAAATTACAATGATGAATCCTTATAAAAGGATATTGTGAAACCCTAAAAGAAACCCTAATAGGTAGACATTTAATAATTAATATAATTATTAAATGTCACAAAATGAAAACTAAAGTGAAATCTTAAGAGAGGAATAAAGGTAATTTAATCAACATGATTAAATTAAAACCTTTACTCTAACATATAGGAAGGGGAAGAAAATAATGAAGGTGCCTCCATGACCAGGTCCAAAATTCAAAGTACCTGGGGTAGTTAAGATCATTGATTTAAAGTCGTCACTAAAAGATACTCCCCCATCACCACCATTTGAGCCAAGCCCTAAGAGGCAAAGAACTGATCACCCACATGAGGATCTGATAGATGAAATTATTTTTACTAATCAGAACATGCAAGTTGGTATGCTTTCCCCTCCTAGTTCAGCTAAATTGGTTTTGTCCGATTTAGATATGAAAGGTAAAAGTGTGAAAGATTCAAGAATGGAAGCATGTAGGGAGTTTTTAGATGACAATACATTTGTGAAAACTCATGTATTCTTGCAATTGGCATGGAGAATGAAATGTGAAGAGTATCAAGATAAATTCAGGGAGAGAAGGGAACTAAGGCCTGACAAGTTAGACCAAGAGAATGATGAACAAGTAAAAGTTGAATTAATGGAAAAGTTTAAGAACATCACTCTTGAAGAAGGAAGACAACTAGTGAGTCAGGCTGGTGTATTGATTTTTCCTAAGTGGGATATTGGAGATGCAGTAGCTTTTAATACTATTATGAATTCCAAGAATCCTTTTCAAGATTCTAAAGAAGAGGTTAAGGCAACATTGCAAAACTCTACCTTTAGTGAAGAATATGAGACCTTGGCAATTTAGGCATTGGCTCCATAAGGGAGAAAACCAGATATTGTTGATATTAATCCAAATTTTAGAGGAGGATTAATAATAAAGAGAGTTTTAAATACTTCAACCATTGAGGCCACTAATTTAACTGTAAATGTGACCAAATTGGCCCAAAGGACTGCTAAAAGGAAGAGCCTAATGGAGAAGTATAACATTTTGATTGAAGAATATAGTAAAATGAAACTAGGAATGTTGAATTACAAACTGAAGTGGAAGGGTTCATATATAGATAGATTGGGGAAACATCAAATGCTCTAGGAACTAGTACATTACCTCTCATAGTAGGGTCAATGCCTCCTGCTTCTCCAAATGTTTCCACACCAGGGTCTCCCATTCAAAATCATACTTTCACCCCTCCTCTAGAAAAAATTGGTGAAGGCACTGAGTGCTCTGTTGATCCAACAAAGAGGCAGCTCATACAAAAAATTGATGAATTACAGACATCATTAAGGATAACAAAGGAGGTATTTCTTTCAAAGGAAAAGGAGATTGTTACTACTGTTTTGGAGCACTTAAATAAAGGGGTAGATAGTAAATTGCAATATGTACATTCTTTATATTCTTTTTTGTTGGAAGCAATAAATAATATTGATAGGGATCAGGAGGTAGTGGTACAAATAATTAAAAATTGGATCCCTAAGGCCAATGATCTGGATATCATGAATAAAGCATCAAGGTTTGATATAAATAATAGGCCTCAATCATTGAAGCCTACTCATGTGTTAGTAAAATTATTACAAGGTTTTCAAACCCTACTAGATGATTTGAGTAGGAAGATAAAGAGTTGGTAAAGAATTTCAATGATTGGGGTACCACATTGTTACCTAATATAATTGATGAATAGGGGAAAATCAGAACACTCCAACAATTACAGGATCAAACAAATAAGGTCATCAATAATCAAATTAAATTAATTTGTGATGACTCATATTATGATTTGTTGGTGAGTTGTATGGATAAGATTATTGGTACCAACTCATTTTTGGAGTTTTTTGAAAGAGATGTGAATCAGGTAGCAGTAAAGTATATGCCTTATAGTACAAAGGTAAATGAGGTGATTAATTTTAACTGACCTACTGATGAAGAATACCAGAAGTGGGTAGCTAATTATTTGAATGATGATAAGTAAAAGAGAGTTGACTATGGACAGGTGGAAAATCTGATGTTGTGGTTACAATGGTCCCAATTTTGTATTGATGACTTTCTCAGTATGGGTTTCTTCTAGTTTTTGAATCGCATCAACTTTCCTCAATCAACATGATGAAAATAAATATGCTCCAGGATGATTGCAGTTGTAACAATTTTTGGAATATCATCAGGTGCTCTAATCAGCTGGTGATGTGTGTACTTTCTGGCCTGAAGCTTGTTTGCTCCTTCATTTTTCTATAAGAAGGATTTCAAGGCTAGAAGTATGGGTTAGCAAGTTAGATAATTTTGATTGAGTCTAGGCGAAGTTGCAAAGCTGATTGTAAAGATCAATGGTTTTAGAGAGAAATACAATTTAGGTTCTGAGTCACTTTGTGATAGGTTTTGAGTTTATGAGGATTTAATGTTGCATAACAGTATTAGCATTTGAATCGAAATGATAATTTCAAGCTTGTCTCTCTCCATTATATGTGCATATCTAAAATTTGAATAAAATAACTAAGGGTTCTTTCATTTAGCTCACTGTTGTAGTATGTATGATTCTATTTTAGCTTTAATTCAAGGAATTAATTAAAATACTTGAATGGGATTATAAGAAGATATGTTCTACATATCCGATGGTTTTAGAGAAATGCAATTTAGATTTTGAGTCATTATGTAACAGGTTTTGAGTTCATAGATATTTAATGTTGTATAACAATACTAGCATTTGAGTTGAAATAAAAATTTGAGCTCATGTCTCACCATTGTACATGCATATTTGAACTTTGAATGAAATAACTAAGGGTTGTTTTATCCATCTCCCTATTGTGGTGTGTATGATTCTATTTTAGCTTCAATTCAAGGAATTAATTGAAATGCTTGAATGGGATTATAGGCAGATATGTGTTGTATAAGGATTTGATAAGTAGTCCTAGGTTAGAATGCATACTAATGAAACTGTAATGCAATATTTTCAGGGATCTTATATGTGATGTATTAAATCTGTTATAAACCTCTAGATGCTTATGAATTTAACTCCTGCAATGGATATATTGCACTGATCTAAGTTGTAATTATTAGTGTAGTTCAATATTTTTTTTCTTTGCCTAGAGCTTGCTACAAATTGCAAATCATTGACTATCTTATACAATGGATTGTGTTTAGTTATCTCACACTCCAGATAGTTGATATTGTCTATGAATAGCCAATTCTAGTTGATATTATCTTATCGTGTTGAGCTATTAAGTGAGATCATCTACTATTATTAATGTTGTTTATAATAATGGTGCAGAGGTTGTAAACACATTAAGGGATCACCCTCCCGGTTCTTGAGCTCAAAGTGTAGGAGGCTTTTAAAGTCCTCATCAGTTGGTCCAGGTCCTTCGAGCTGCCTTCGATTGGAATTGGCAATTCCATAGGTAGATTAGAAGACAAACCTGGTTACATTGTAAAAAGAACCAACATACACGTCAACCACTGAACAACCACCTCTACAACTGACTTTTTAATCTTTTATGATCACATGAAACATAAAACACACTAATTTCAAGGTTGTTAACATCACTATTGAAATGTTTTAATTTTTTGACCTTTCAAACATTAAAAGTACATCATTAAATTAATTATGTAATGGCATAAAAATTAAAAACATCATGAATTAATTATGTAACCACATAAGTCAAATATAATTCTATCAAGAAATTAATATCAAATAGATAATATAATCGCATAACTTATACATTTCAATGTCATTGATCTTCTTCTTCATCCAACTCTTTGTTTATATCATCCAATCCAGATTTGACATTGTAAGGATTGGTCATATCATCATCATCATTGATATCAATTTCGATAATGTCATCATCCACATGGATATCATCTTCATGAAAATTAACTCCTACATCATGATGATCTAGTTCCTCCTCTTTGACATCTTCGTCAGGGACATCATCAACTAACTGTTGATCCTGATCATCATCTTCTAGTTCTTCAGTATCTTCTTCTTCCACCACATTATACTTTACCAGCCTTCCTCTTGGATCATGTATAACAACAAATGACCAACCTGGTTTACCTGGAACCTCTGAGTAAAATACCTGCTCACATTGGCTTGGAAGAACATAGGGCTCATTTCCAGCTCGCTCGATCAACCTTATATTAACCATGGTAAATCTATTATTATGTTCAATAATATTTCTCTTAGGATCATTTTCATTCAATCGTAGCCTGTACCATAGGATGATGAACAAAATTAATCTAAAGGACTTAAAGTCACACTCAAGTATATCATCCAAAATCCTATAGTATCAATTTTTTGAGACTTCTAGATGTATGTCGCTTCTAGATGAAACATTAGTCACCTGAAAGACTACAGTTATACCAAAATCACAAGTTTTCTTTATGTCATCCAACATTTTGATTCAAAATTTATGACCATTGCACCACATAGCCTTGTGGTGTCTCACTTGCAATATGTCAAACATGTAAAAATTATTGCAATATCGAAGTTGATAAACATATTTATTCTTGGCCGAATGTATGCAAAGAAAATAATCTCAAGATATATATACATCAATATACTTGAAAATAATTAAATAATATGGGTGATTAATATATTTATACGTACCCTTTTATCTCTTAAACCATGTGCTAAATCAATTTCTCTTTGTGTAACATTGGAATCTCCATTACGATGAGCTTTTTTAACCAATGAAGCCACACCTTCCCATGTTAATGCGCGACCAAATTGTTGACATCGTTCAATCCATACCGTCATCCAATCAAGATTGTTGGCAACGTACAAATTTAGTGAATCCCACTCTCGACCAACTGTACCAAAAAAAATTGAAATTCACAAATGACGTATAACTAGTTTAATACCACAGAATACGACCTTAATTTATAATTGATGTATATTGAAGATTAAAAATTAAATAAGTACAATATACATAAAAACCATATGTAAAATGTATTCCAATTAATTTCCATGACCATCTTATAATTACCTCTCACTTTCCTCAATCTACCTTTCCCCAACAGGTACTCCCTTTCGAATTTGTTAATGGAGTTGGGATCCCAAATGTGATCTACATGGATCTTTGCTGCAAAGTTAGGAAGATATTTACTAATGTACACCATGGTCTGGTATACCATATATCCCTCCACCATAGAACCCTCAGGATGTGCTCTTTTCTTAACCAAATCCTTCAAAAATTTCAAGTGCCTCTCAACCATCCACAATGACCTTGTGTGTACAAGTCCACACAATTCAATCTCCTCAACTTGGTGTATGAGGTAGTGTTCTTTTGCATTGAAAAATGTTGAAGGTAGACACTTTTTCATTTCACACATTAGACGAGGAATTTTTCTCTTCCAATAACTTATATCTTCTTTATGGATTTCTTTAGATGATAGCCATCTACAAGTTATTCAAGGCACAAATATACTAACGAGATTTAACAAAAATATACAGTATATTACATAACAAGTAAAATAAATGAAAATTATAAGATGTATACAATGAATTGAAAAAATCTCGCTACTTACCTCATGTATTTTCCAAGATCATATATAACTTGCTTGACATTGTTGTCAAAGTTGTCTGGGAGAGATAGAGGTAGAACGTACTACAACAATTATAAAATGATCTTTTCATTATTTTTCCAAAAGTAGTAAACACAATACACTAAAAAGTACATGCATTATACAAGTGTATATAATATACCAGAATAATTACCTTAATAAAGGTATGCCAATCATGCGTTTTCATCCTTGACCCAAATTCACCTTTCTTTGTTATTATATTGTTTATATTCTTAGCAAATCCTATGGGAAATCAATTTTTTTGTATGACTTCTTTTATAGCATTTCTTTGCTACTTTGTTAATAACCAAGGAAGGGAACTTATATTAATTTGGTCTCCATCACTATTTAATTGAATGACATTTTTCATTGCATGATTGGCTTCCTAAATGTCACTACAAATTTTGACAATTTTTTCTTTATCGTGCCTTCCATCCAATATTTTCCATAATGTTTCTATTATATATTCTTTCTGATATGCATTGTATCAAACAAATGCACAATTTGTAGCTGCTCATAGTAGGGGAACCTACTAAATTGTCTGGGATAACTTTTCAGTCCTTGTGGAAGCCGACCATTAATGCATTGATGACCTTCATGAAGCATATAAGTTAAACAAATTAACGACAATCATTTTCAATTACAACATGAGTAAACACAACACAATATAAAATATAAATTCAAAACATATCATATATGATAGATAAACAATTTGATTTGATGTATAACCTTGACCATTAATTCTATTATATTCCAACTTCCATAGGCAAGGTGACATTGTTCGTGGTTTTGATGTAGTCTCCTCTTTCCCATTGAAAAGATGTTTTTCAGTTGTTCGATACTTATGATTTCTATGGACGAAGTGCCTATACTCATCAAACACTTGCTTTCCTAAATTTGTTGAACAATGAGATTTCATCTTTGGACCACAAATTGGACATGCAAATTTTTCCTTTGTTTGAAGACCTGCAAGATGATATACAATTGGATTAAGTATGCCAATTTTTTTAATTATATATAATGAATAGATTATTTTAAAAATATGCATGATATCTACTTCATCAAATTAAATATTGTTAAAGCGCAGTCAAACGTTATAACATACGACAAAAATGTGTTAGCCCTGGGGTATCATGAATTGTCCATACAAGCATTGCATGGAATTGAAATTGTCTTTTTCCTATTGGTTTGGAGATGTCATACATAGTGACACCATTCCATAACTTTAATAACTTGTCATTAAGAGGCTCGATATATACATTCATATCTTTAACTTGGTACTTACCTAGTTGAATCAACATAAACATTACATAATTATTATAACCATTTTACTGCAATATATATAAATTAATGTATAGGACTATTGAATGGAAAACATATAAGTCATTATGCAACAAATAAGACAAATGAGATGCTACTACGTTAATGAAAATTGATGTAAACAAATACCTGGAACAATCATTGACAACATTATGTGCTCCCTCTTTATTGACATCCATGGAGGAATGTTATTGTTGATAACAAAAATAGGCCACACTGAGTAAATAGATCTCAGCTCTCCAAATGGATTGACACTATCCACTCCCAATGAAAGCCTGAGATTATGAGGTTCTTCCTTAAAGTGTTGCCATTTTTCCTCCATGTCCCTAAATGTAGAACCATCCACAGGCATTCGAAGAATGTCATCTCCACTTCTATTCTGTGCATGGTAATCCATAAATTGTGCTAAGCTTTCACACCTAAATAATCATTGCATATGTAGAATAATGGGAATGTAACAAAGAACCTTATGAGGCACCTTTTTTGTTAGTTGATATGTTTGATATCTACTGATATGACATTCGAGGCATTTTGTTGCAAATTCCTATTGTTTATGATATATAATATGATCATTGGGACATGCATATATTGCTTGATACTCCATTTCGATATCTTTCATAATGGAACATAAGTCTCGGTATGAGTGAGGTAAAATATTTGATGGTGGTAACAAAAATTCACCAATCAATCTACAACAAAATTTTTTGTTCATTTAAAGAATATTAATGGTACATATTTCATCATTTATTTACTAGTGATGAACTAACAACAATTAAAATAGATGAAAAAAATGACATATATGACATACCTTAACATCTGTGAGATTGCTATGTTTGATAAACCATTCATAACCTTCATGTTCAACAACAACAATACAACAGAGAGAAAAATTGTTTTGGAGCCTTCATAAAGGGGCTCGTATGCCTTCTCAAGTACAAGTAAATCATGAACATCATCAAAGTCATCTTGATCATCATGATCAGCTCTGCCACTAAATGTGTCATGGATCAATGTATTCGTACCATCATCTTCAACTATTTTTTCTGGTGCATGATCATCTTCTTCCATAGGATCATTAACTTCATCTTCAATATTCATAGCTCCATGTTCATCCACTTGCAAAACCACATTCTTCGGGTCGTGATAATCCATATCATCTACCCTAGGGCACCCCAACTTTATAATAATGATAGACACAAATAAACCATGATCATGATCAAGTGATTATATATATATAAAATGTTAAAACGATATAAATATTTACAAATTAAATCAATATAAACAAATATAATGAACAACTTACCAATGTACGATAATCATGCCCCCTTCAACGTGACCACAAGGACAATATTATCTGACAATGAACAACTTACCAATGTACGATAATCATGCCCCCTTCTCAGCTGTTGCGATTAAAAGTTGTCTCATCTTTAAGCCATTGCAATTATTACAAGGACAATAACACTTCCCATCACCCTTTCTTTTCAATCTAGGCCACAATCTATCAAGTGTCTCTTCATTTTGTTGTGGACTAATATTATCTGACATGATTTTTCTTTACCAAGCTTGACTATTTAGATCTTCAAAAAATATCAAACGCACACTCCAATAATTTTTATTCATAGAAAGGTAACATAATCTAATAATTCTGATATTTTACACCAAAAAATTTGGCATGCAACCACCCCTGCAAAAGAGAAGATAGTCTGAAGTTAATGACCCCAAAAAACACTTTAAAATGCTAATTCCAAAACTTATTAAATTCTGATTTTACTATGATTTCCAACCGTTAAGACTCCTAAAATCATAATATTGAACTTGATCACAAACTTCCTACAACAATGGAGGTAGCGAGCTAGTAAGAGCAAGTGACCCATTCCTAAGGAGCAACAAGTCGAAATCATCATTGCTAATGCCAATACAGATTTATCCTTTTAGTTAAAGATGCAATGTGTCACTTCTTATGACAAGCTTATCCCTAGGGCCCTCAACATTGAGAGATCCCTAATAAAAAACAACATAAGCATTGGTAAGAACATGATTAGGGTACAAACCCTAGGCCTCTATAGAAATATAAACAATAACTATAGTGGATTAGTGAGGTTGCAATACCAGAAAGATTGAGACATTGTAGGTAATAAAAAATCTTGCAATCTAAAGATTGTATCCAATAACAAGCACACTATGTAGCTTAGTGACATTTGTAAATGCAATCTACGGTAAGAAGAATGACAGTCACTTGAGATGTGACAATCAAAAAGAGGTTGAGCAGTGACAAGATAATAAAGCTCAAACCTTGCATAATAAAGTGGAGATTTTAACAGTGAGTTTCCTTACCCCCTTGCTGACCTTAAGGGTTTTTCAAATGCTTTTGGTAGTGTTAGACAAGGCAAATGCAATCAGGGAATGACTGTCCAAATGAAATAATAATGGTAATCATAGGTTCAATGTTTCTTCTTAGCCATTAATGTATAATGGAGGTAGTGGATTGCATGTTTGAGCAGTGTTTTGAGACTCATCAAAGATGGGAGAATAGTGAATAATACCTTGTGGACTGTGAAGTAGTGTCAATAAGGAATGACTGTCCAAATGAAGTAACAATGGTAATCATAGGTTCAATGTTTCTTCTTAGCCATGAATGTATAATGGAGGTAGTGGATTGCATGTTTGAGCAGTGTTTTGAGACTCATCAAAGATGGGAGAATAGTGAATAATACCTTGTGGACTGTGAAGTAGTGTCAATAAGGTTGAAGGATCTTAAAAACTACAATACTATGAAACAATGAGTCCCTTGTAGTAAGTAGGCAATCTATAGGGCATAGTTTGATTTTATAGAAGGATGCTCGTGAAAGGAATCTTCAACTGATAGTGAGTGAGTTGTTTGAGATTGTAGCTGAGTGTGCAATACCCAGTCTTAAAGGAAGTTAGCAAAGTAGTAAATGTGCAAGAAAATCAAATCGTACGTAACAAACAATTCACAATGTTATCTTCCATAATACCTTGAGTTTGAAGACAAAAATCTCATTGTATCTTCATGATGAAAATGGTGACCTTAATGGTCAATCACTGGAAACAATGATTTTAAAACATGCTATTGTGCTTATGGAGGAAACATTTTAATCAAGAGAGTGAGTGGTGGTTTGGAACAATGGTAGGTATGAAGGACTTGCTTTTTATGCATACTATGCAGTCTAGCTTAAGAAAGCATACTATGCAGTCTAGCTTAAGACAACATTCTTATAAGAGATTGAAGGTGGATTATGGAACTCAAGGGTTACCATGAAAAGGATTAAAGCAAAGACTAAGATCTATTTAAAATCCATGGTCATGAAGATATTAAAGATGTCACATGCAAAACCCTAGTAGCTGGAGTCATGAATATAACTTTCCAAAGAGGATAGTGTGCTGGGGAAGATTTAGGAGATCTCCACATTATCTAATTACAGAGAAATACATCATTTATTTATTTTTTTAATTAAAATAAATCATTATAAACCCTATATAGGATACATTGATACTTCAAAAGCCTCTGAAGGAATTTGAGATTATGCAAATATATGTCAAGTAACATTCATAATGTTTAGAAAATATTGATCACTCTCTAGAATAGCCCATTAAATATGGGTTGTGCTTGAATGCACTACATAATTGATATAACACAACCACTCTACATATCAACCAAAGTTATAGGCTCTTTATTACAGCAAGAGGTAATCACTCTTCGATCATGCTATAATTACATCCTAACCTGTTAAACTTGAGACAACCTAAATGTACCCAATGTGATTCACACCTACATTATACAACCTGAATTAACTACATTATATGAGTGTCTCTATTTCTATCACAACATAGCCACATTAAACTTGGGTCACACATGAATGCATCTTATATTTGTTATAGCACAATTGTGCCACATGACCAATAGAGTTATGGATCACATAATTAGTCACAAGAATCTGTTCCTTAGTTGTGATCTTATGGTGATTCTACACAAGAAAATCTAGACATGAAATTCTCAAAACCCTTAACCTCTAAAAATGAAATCTGATGAGTTGTTGCTTTAAAATATGATTTTCAAACCTAGAACTACAAATCTGACTTCACAACTAAATTCTATAAAAAGACAATGACTACCCTCAACCTGGCAATATCTTCTTGAATCTTTTTTTATTTTTCCCAAGAAAATCATCCTTAGTTCTCTACAAACTATCTCAAGTAGAGAAAAATATTGTTGCAATAAATCAGGTGTGAACTCACTTTTCTTTATGTCGGCCACAATTTGATTTTTTTTTTTCATGTTTGTTGAAAATTCGACAAAAATGATAGCCGAGATTTCGATGAACCCCAGGTTTGTCAAAATTTTGATGAACGTCGGGGATTAAATTTCAAAAAAATGGAAATTACACATCAAATTTTACAAGCACCTGACGAACATCGAATTTTACATTTTTTGTCAGACAGTTTCATCGGATTTTGCAGTCAAATGTATTAGTGTGGGTTACCATTCTTGGGCCTAATTTATGTGTTGTATGTAACATTAAGTTGAGTAATTAATGTGGGTTTTCCCATTGAAGAAATATTTAATATTGAGAAAACTTCATACCAAAAATGTGGGGTTAATGGTTTGTAAGCTCATGGTATTAGTCACATGGTTTTATGCAATACCACTTAGTGGTTTTGTGCAACTAATGTTTATAAAAGCAAGCACATGGGTAGTTGTATAAGGTTAGTTGGTTGGCTAATTTGGCTAAGGGGTTTAGAGTATCTCTTAATTATATTTGTGAGGGTTTAAAGCATGGAATGGGATGTGTGGTTACATGTTTGTTCACATGGAGTTCTTGTATAGAGCTTTTGTTTCAAGGGTGTTATGGAGAACTCTAAATATGTACTATAATAGTTCCATTGTTGAATATAATACATGAGTGATGGATTCTTTTATAGGCTATATTTTTCCCTCTTGAGGGTTTTTTGAGGGTATATCAGATTGTGTCATATTTAATGGTATGTTGTCTAAACTTTTTCATATGGATTTTCAATACTTGTTTGCATAAATTTCTCTATTTGGATTATGTGGAAATTATCTTGGGTGGATGCATATTTCCTTTTGAATACCTCTATTTTGTTGGTTACATAATCCTTCTTAAAGTTGTCATTCAATCTCTCCTAGTCAATATATTTATAGCTCTTGTAGCTCCAAAATCCATCCTCCATGATTTAGACCTTAGAATAAGAAAGTTTCTTTGGGAAGAAAAATAATATAAAAAGAAGTGGTAGTTGATCAATTGGGATAAGATTTACCAACCTAAAGAGTGAGGTGGTTTAGGTATGAGATATACCCTCCAAGATAGTGTAACTCTTACTACCAAGTTATATTGGAGATGGTGTGTGGAGGAGTATGTCTTGTGGGGGCTAAGTCTTAAGTTCAAGTACTTGAATATGGAGATAAACATTGTTGGGGATAAGTCTTAAGTTCAAGTACTTAAGTATGGATAACCATACTTTCATCCCTAGGATATTAACCATTCATAGAGTTTCTAAAGTATGGAAAATGATGAAATTGGTTAGTAGTCTAATTAAAGCTAGCCTTTTATGAATTATGGAGAAGTGGGAAGGGGGACCTTTTTATTTTCTAGGATGATGCATGGGACCAACATGGCCTTCTTCATGTGGGATTCCATAATCTTCTAGAATTAAAATATATATATTGAAGTTGTTCAAATTTATGTTTCTAATTTTCAATGTGCAGTCATGCAAGATGGTGTGAAGATTTAGAAATGGAAACCTAAATATATTTGGTCAAGTCAATAATTACATATCTTCATTAATTCATTAGCTCATATTTTAGCATCTTGAAATATCCCTTTAGATAGACGTTTAAATTTCCTTGGATGGGGTTCAAAAGGTTATGGGATTTACATTATGCAAGTTGGTTTTAAATCTCTTTTGAAATATAATTTAGAAGTTAAAAACTCTAAGTTTTTAAAAAAAATCTAGCATCTTAAAATTTAGTGTAAGGTTAATGCTTTCATGTGGCTTGTGACTTTACATAAAATTCTTCATCAAGATAGTGTTTAAAAAAGAGAGGTTATTGGTCTGAATAGATGTATTATTTTTCGTCAAGATGAAAATTCTAGGAGACATCTTCTTTTGGCTTGTCCCTTTGCCACTTTTCTTCACCAATTATGGTGTGATACATTAAATAATTTTGTGGAATAATTTTTAGTTTGTCTAAGACTCTCTTATAAATCAATTGTGACCTTCTTTGAAGCTAAAAACCCTTTATATTTTGCATGATACTAGAATTTGTTTCATCTATTGGAATATTTGGTAGGATTAAAATCAGAGATTTTTAATGAAAAAAACATATTAGTAAGATTGGGTAGAATAATGACCAATCTTACAGAAACTTGTGAAGTTTGATTTCAAGATTATTAACCAAGTTCTTGGTGAGAATTCAAAGTTATAATGAGACTTGGTCCCTCTTTTACATCTTCCATTTACAACCCTAAAGACTATCAATTGACTTAATGGGAACACTCTCCTCTAAACTTAGTTAAAATTAATGTTAATAGTGCTTCAAAAGATAATCCTAGAAATGAAAGCATGGGAGGTATTTTAAAATATGGCTTTAAAATTTTAATTGATCATTTCAAAATAAATTCCGCACTTCAAATAGTGGTAGTTGAATGAATGTAAATAAAACAAACATCCTCATCCATAGTTTCAATATTTTTAAGTGGAACCATACTAGAAGGGAAGAAAATTAGGTTGATTTTTTCACTAAATCAGCTTCTAATTGGAATAATATTAAAAATTTATACTAGAAATGACTAGGATTTTCCTATCTAGGATATGAGCAAAAACTTTACTAATTTTTGTGAATGTTGATTTAGCTCTTAAGACTCGTGATTCCTACTCCAGTGTGTAGAATATTTTGGTGTTCTTCTTATTTATGTCATTCTGAATAACTTTAGTGTTACTATATTTAAATGGTTTTCTTAGAGGTCCAATTTTTTTAACATAAGGACAAAAATTATTTCTAATAATCAAAGCATATGTAGTTTTTAAGGGAATAAATTCTTATGACATGTCTATGCGGTTTGAACTTTTCCTTATCTCTTATTAATTTTCTATTTTCAATCCTTCTAGATTTCTTAATTATGTAGAATTGGTGCACCGCAAGTCTTTTTAAGATAGATGGGCCTAATTTGTAATCAATTAGTTTTAATTAATACATGTAGTTTTAATATAACCAACTATATATATGTAGATATATATAGATATACATATATATGTATATATACACATATATGTACATAAATTAATTAATACATGTAGTTTTAATATAACTAACTATATATATGTATATATATACATATACATATATATGTATATATACACATATATACATATATCATGTAGATGCCTAAAATATTCCCTAGTCAATCATCACCTATCCCTAATTGGTGAATTTCATCACCTAGGCCTAACTGCCTTCACCTAGTCCTAATCAACAAAACCTATCATCTAGTATAGTCCCTTTATCCAAATTCCATCACTTAATTAAATAATCATATTAATTAATTAATCACATTTTTCCATCTCCTCACAATAAATAAATAAATATCATTTCCACCTATTATTCATCTCACACATGTGGCTAAAATAATTAAATAATATTATTAAGTCTATGCTCCATCGAACACATTCCAATAATATTGGGCACCTAGGAACATTTGTCCTTATGGTCCCCTTATTCTCTCAACACAATCCAAACTTTATAACCCTTTTAGGTACACAATCTAACGGTCATCTCTGCCCTCCATCTTCTCCTTGATCCTAGGGAATTCTTTTCAACCATTCTCCACCCTTGATCTCATTATCAAATTTTGACCATCCATTCCCCTTTCCAAAAGACTATAAATGCAGGAACTTTATCCTTTATTCAAAATTAGTTATCGAGTATGTTACATATATATAAAATTGGTAATCTTTAAGCAAGAAGAATCCAAATCCCAAAGTCATTGGAGAAAATCAAATCATAATGGAGGTTATGGTAACATTTCAAGTTGGTTTTAATTTTATTTCTTTGTTTTGATCTCTTTTTCGAGCTCTATCTAGAGGTTTTGCTTGTTTTGAAATGGGAGTTTGCATACTAGTTTACTTTAATTTAACTTTCAAATCTTAACATTACATTTTGGCGACTCTATCGAGGAAATTAACCCCTTATCTCACTCTAATTCCATGTTTGTGTGTCTTGTTGATATCCACTAACTATGTTTGAAGATTTTTTTAGTGATCCTAGAAATAGAGTTTTTGCAAGTGTCATTAAGGTCAAAAAGGATTGCATCAATGTGTCTAAGATAACTAAGAGACAGATTTTGATATATAACACTTAGCATTTTTTTGACAATTTTTTTTGAGGCACTTGTAGGGCTATTTGAGGGTACATTTGTACAAAGTTTAGTGTGATTATATAGAAACCATACAGTATGTATTGTATGAATGGTGTCATACAACTTCTTAGGGTATATTTGTAGCACAAGCAATCTAAATCTTCGATAATAGTATATGTGCTCGAGAGTCCCTAAGTGAACACCACATGGCCAACCCTAGTACACTTGGCATGTACAACCTAAAAATATTTGGAATCCACTTCCAAGAGAGTTTTGAGCTAAAACTTAAATAATTTTTACAAATACTTTGCATTCCATGCTTATTACACTAGAATCTATAGGTTTTTTGAATTTGTGGTAGGAGAAATTTTTAAGTCTACATAGATATAGCTCGAGGAAACCCACTTGAAACTATAAGAGGCATTTCTTTGCTTTTTTATAAATCAATCTCAAAGTTTTTGGGAATCCAATTAAATACATAGGTTAAAGTCACATTTTGATCTTTGTAAAAATATTTTTTAATAGAGTTTTCAAATCCACGAGAAAAATTATTTTCATTAGTTTTATTTTATTAAGTTTAAAATTTGAAAGGGGCACACCTGAGAAATCCACCAAGTCAAGATTTTTATTATTGCTTAGACTCAGCTCCTTGTCACATTGGTAACCAAGGTCCCACCACACTGTTAAGCCCTTAAATCCATTAAAGCATAAGCCCAAGGTGTCCAACTTTTTAGGGCTTAGAACCCATCCTCCCACCATCTTATCCCCTTTTTCTCTTAGCGACTGGTCACCTCGGTGATCAATAGCCAATGAAACAACAGCCTAAATCTTACCTAACACCATCAACTTTTTGTAAAAGCCTCCCTGCATTCAAAAGCTTATAAATTTCTCATTTTTGCCATATTTTCAAATTGTAATAGGCATTGGAAAGCTTATTCAAAGATGCATGTTATGGCAAAGGTAGGATTTCAAAAAAAGTCTCTAGAATTTAGGTAAACTCATCTAAATTCATCTTTTTATTTGAGAACTTTAATCAAGAATAACTTTCCATTTTTATATAGATTTCAGTATTTTTTTTAACTTATCAAAAATATCCAAAGAATCTATTTTATTTATTTATTTATTTGCGGAATTCATAGTTTTTCTATTTTTGACTAACTTTTTTATGCATTCATTTTCGTGTTTCGAAGGATTATATGTTGAAAACTACTTACTTTAATAGTTTTGCAAGATTTTTTGCTGAATATATTGATTATAGACCTTTTTTTTGTTTCATTTGTCTTCCTTTCTAGTGCTCATATTGAAATTGGGTTAAAATTTACTTTCACACTTTAATTTGGGTTAATAATTTACAAGTGTCTTTTAAACCCCAAGCACACTTACACATGCTCTCCTCTCGCACTCTAGGATGATCTTGAGGATTAAAAATTAGTGTTATCTTATTTTATTTTTTAGGGTGCATGCTTGGGGATTCATCACCCCAAGGGATGACCTAATATTTAGTGTTCTATTGGAGTATAAATAGCAAGGGGTGGATTGAAAGACACACCTCTTGGAAGTTTTATTTTTTTCATTTGAGCTAGGACCCCAATAAATTTATACTTGGAGGAAGTGAAGGAGAAGGGTGGGTTACCCCTCTTCTCCCGATTGTTTGATTTTCTTGCACTTTTAAATTCATGGATTAGGCCTCACATACCCTTGTGGTATTTATAGGATTCCCTAGATAAGCCTTGTATAGCCTAGTTTAATGCCTTTTATTTGTTGCTTATTGTGTTGCAAGGTATACTATCATTCCTAAAGCTAGTCATTGAGCACTTTCTTGAGTAGAGGTAGAAGTTGGGAAAGGTGTTAAAATCAATGAAGGAAAGGGGAAAGGTGAGCCCTTGTGCCATTGGACCCCTACCTACCAAATCTTGAAAGAAAGGTATCTCACACCAATATTAAGGTATTAATAGATAAAATTATCTGGTGGGCCCACACGAAGTTAACACTCATTTTATTGAATAAATTTAGGCTTGTTATTGTATCTTCTTTTTTGAGTGTTGTATATATAACAAATTTTTTGTTTATAAACCTTTACTACTGGAAGTTTTAATCAATTCTAGTTTGAAATCTTTTTGTTTGTTTGAAAACATTTTCCAAATTGGTATCCCTTTGAAATATAAAATGTTGGATCCAAATCTAGAATAATTATTTACCTCTAAATTAAACCAACAACCCCCACACCACACTGATACCTTGTCCTATCCATTTATCCATCTTAACCATATCCATATTTTGACTTGTATTATTATCTAATTATCCATAACACATATTTAAGTGCAAGGTATACACCTCTTTGAAACTCATTGTCCACTTGATCATAACCTTGGTCATCCCTAAATTTATATCCAACATCTTTGAAAACATTAGGATAGCAATAACTATTTTATCATTACCATCCTTATAGTCACATTTGATTATCATCCAATCAAATCCTTGGTCATAGTTGAAAGTTCACTTTTGGATTTATCAATCAAAATCATCACTTAGTCCAATGAAGATACATTTCTCTAATTTTGGATCCATCTTAGAATGTTTTTCCTTCAAGGCATGTACACCAAAATGGGGGACCAAAAAGTGGCCACTCCAATTTTTGGTCCTAAAAAAAGAGAAAATGTGAGTGTGTTATAGTGAAACACACTTGTATTATAAGATTGCACATAATGCAAGCACATTATAATGTGCTTACATTATTTTCTCTTTGAAATTTTATCTCTTTTTCTTCTAGCGAAACTATATACATGAAATAAACATTAAAGTATAAGTGTCATTTATCTATGAACATTTGTACTTTCTTATACTTTAATTTATATTTCATGTATATAGTTTCAGGATGTGTGAGAATGGTTTCAGATTTCTAGGATTTATAATGAAAATTCTAAATTTAGAAAGATCTTATCATTTTTTAGATAGTCAAAATTCAATAAATAGTAGGTCAAGTTTTAGTAATCAGGACATCAAATTTCAGTAATCAGCAAGCTCTATCATCTTTCTCTTTCTCTCTATCTCACTCTTTATGTATCCCATATGCTTTAGACCTCTCTCTCACTATCTCCATCCCTTTATCTAACCCTCTCTCTATCCCTTGAGCTCAACGCCTGAGGATTTGATCCGACGGATTTGACGGATTTTGATCCGGATTCAAAGCGCGAAAACGATTTCAAAGTCGATCCGCCATCTTTTGATCGGATCCGGATTGCCGGATTGATGTTCCCCACCTACATCTTCCTCCTTCCATACCTCTCCCTATATCTCTCTCATTACCTCTCTCTACTTACCTTTTTCCTACCTAAGGAGAGAAAGATGGATGGAGGGATGGAGAGTGGAGATGGAGAGAAGTATAGATGGAAAGAGAGAAAGAGGGAAAAAAGACAAATAATTAAAGAGGAAGGGAGGTAGGGAGGTTCAAAGAGGTAGGGAAGGAGAGAGATAGAGAGAAGTAGAGAGGGAGAGAGAGGGGGGTAAGTGAGATGGAGAGAAGTAGAGATGGAGGGAGGGGTGGGGAGAGATATGGAGAGTGTGTGATGAGATAAAGAGAAGTAAAGAGGGAAGGAGAGAATGAGTGAGAGAGAGAGGGGTGGAAAGAGAAGGTGGATGGTGGAAATGGGAAGGGAGGTGGAGGGGAGAAATAAACAGGGACAAGGATTACAGATGAAAGATGATGGAGCAAACAAAGAGAGGATGGACGGTGCGGACAGATCAAACATTGCATGACAATCGGGAGAAACAGGGGAGGGATGGAAGATAGTAGAGTGAGGAGGATTAGGTGACAGATTGATACAAAATATCAAAGAGGTGAGGGAGGTAGGAGAACAAAGGACAGATGAGACAAAAGAAGCATGGAGGAAAGGAGGAGGAGAGGAGAGAGAGAGAGAGAGAGAGGAGAGAGAGAGAGAGAACATATATATATATATGAATGGTGAGACAAAGAGTCCATAGGGAATGAGATAGGAGAGAAATGATGAGAGGAAGGGGAGGGATGGGGTGAGAGGATATAGAAGGAGAGAGAGTGGAAAGGAGTGGATGGAGGGAGGAAGGAGAGGATAAGAGGGTGGAGGAATGGAAGATGGAGCCGGATAAAGATGAGGCAGAGAGTGTTTTAGGAGCGACTGATAAAGAGGCATGCAGAGGAGGAGGGGTGGATATAGAGATGGGGAGGAGAAGTAGGTAATAGGTAGAGAGGGATAGGAGACAGAGGAGGAGGCTGGGAGGTAGAGGAGATAGAGGTGGAGAGGGAGTGGAAGGAATGATGAAGAGGAAGAGAGGAGGGGAGATATAGAAGTATAGAGGTGGAAGAGAGGGGTGGAGGAAATAGGGAGGGAGAGGTGGAGGAAGAGAAATGGAGGAGAAAGGGAGAGGACCAGAGTGGATATAGATAAAGTGATATATATATATAGAGAGAGAGAGAGCAAGATGGTGGGAGCCTATTGATTACTAAAGTTTGACCTATTAATTATTGAAATTTGACTGTCTAAAAATTATAAGATCTTCCCAAACCTAGAATCTACATTATAACTCTTCGATATCTAAAACCATTCTTAGATATCTTGAAACTATACAAATTATAGTATAATATATGTAAATTTCCATATATAAATGTCACTTATACTTTCACTAGAAGAGAAAGAGAAAGATAAAGAGAAATTTTCAAAAAAATATAATGCAAACATGTTATAGCACGCTCACATTATAACACGCTTCCATTATGTGAATACATTCACATAAGATGAGTATATTATAGTACACTCACATTATGTGCAATCACATAATGCAAGAGCATCATAATGCACTCACATTTGTGCAATCACATAATGCAAGAGCATTATAATGCACTCGCATTTGTGCAATCACATAATGCAAGAGCATTATAATGTACTCGCATTTGTGCAATCACATAATGCAAGAGCATTATAATGCACTCGCATTTGTGCAATCACATAATGCAAGAGCATTATAATGCACTCGCATTTGTGCAATCACATAATGCAAGAGCATTATAATACACTTGCATTTGTGCAATCACATAATGCAAGATCATTATAATGCACTCGCATTTGTGCAATCACATAATGCAAGAGAATTATAATGCACTCGCATTTGTGCAATCACATAATGCAAGAGCCATATAATGCACTCATATTTCTGCAATCACATAATGCAAGAGAATTATAATGCACTCGCATTTGTGCAATCACATAATGCGAATGTGTTTTGATGCACTTGTATTATGTTTTTCTTTGAAAATTCTTAATCCTTTGGCTTGGATTTACCTTCTGCTTCCAACCCAAAGGTTTGGAGTGAATTTTCAACATCTAAAGATGTTTTTGCAAATAATAAAAAAAATTGACATAATCTCGAGGATGCTCCCCATCAAGTTTGTACATGTTCCAATATGAAGTTAGAAAAATACATCAATAATGTTAAACTCTCTCTTAGCTATCTAACCATGTACTCTTTTCAGGTTTTGAGTTTTTAAAGGTTTTCATCTTTGATTTATTTTGTTAGTGTATCCATTTTTTGTCAAAAACCAATGTGTGGTAATTTCGACTTTATTTTTAATCGTTCATCAAAATTTCAAATAAATTACATTTTGAGAAACTAAACTTCATTCTACACATTCAAAAAAATGATTTTTGATCAATTTTTTAAAAAAATATGGGGAGCATGTTCAATTTTCTCTTTTAGGATGTGTCCACTTTGAAAAATAGTAAAAAATCATATATTCATTAAAAAATTAGCAAAAAAATCAACCATAAACTACTTGGTGTTAGCTAATTTCTCACTTAAGCGATTTCTGAAATACTTAAAAGGTTAACATTTTAGGGGGGGCACACCAAACATTATGTTATGTTTTTTGAAAATAACAAGACCACTTTGTGTGGCCCCCTTTTTGAACCCCTTAATCTCTACCATTTAAAAAAAAAATAGTAGTTTAGAAAGTAGATACAAAGAATGACCTTTTTTTCTTGCATCTTAAAATTTTGAGTGTAACATTTTCAATTTCTCATCCAAGGTCAGTCTTTCCTTATTTAAAAAGGAAAAACATGGCCACTTAAGACCCCTTTTTGGTCTCCCATGGTTTCGCAATTACCCTTAGGCACATGAACAAAATCCTCATGACTAAAAACCCTTAAATGTGAAAAATAAGGTTTCTTGCCTATCCACAAACCATAAGATGTCGAATCAAGATCCTTGTAAGGAGATCTATTAATCAAGTAACGAGTAGTGTACACAACTTTTTCCCAAAAGCATTTATCCAACTATGCATCACTCAACATACTTCTAAATCTTTCCATAATAGTTTAGTTCATTATTTCTACAAAACCATTCCATTGTGATGTATAAGGAGTTATATTTTGTCTTATGATACCTAGATGCTTACAAAACTAATAAAATTCCTCAGAGAAATAATCCCCTCCATTATTTGGTCTTAATATTTTTAATTTCAATGTTGATTAATTAGCTTTCCATTGAGGCTTTAAATTCCTTAAACTTGGTGAAAACTTCAAATGTATTTTTCATAAAGTAAATTCATATAAATTTTGATCCATCAGATAACAAAATAATAAAATTTTCCAATATAATCGTTATTCACAAGACCAAACACATTTGTATAAATAATTTCTAATTTCTCTTTTAGTTTATTACTTCTTAAAGGAAAAGATGCTTTGTTCTATTTTCCTAACACACAATGCTCAAAGAAATCAAATTTTTCATCAAAATAAGAGAATTTTCCAACAACTTTTTATTTGTAATAGTTTTCAAAGCATTTTTACCTATGTGGCATCAATCTATGGTGCCACAACATGCATGTATTTTTTAGATTTTGCAACCACATAGATGGACTTCCAAATAGTAGCGGCATCAATCTTAAATAGAGTTCCCATCCAAGTTACCCTAGCTACCACCAAGCTTCATCTCACCATTCTATAACCATGCTTATTAAATGTTATATGCATTCTCAAATCATTCAATTTCAAAATTAAAATCAAATTTCTAGCTAATCGAAGAATATCTCAAACACTAAGGAGGGTTTTATTCCTCCCATCATTAAAACACAACAATACCTTTCCTTGTCCAACAATCAAATATGTAGTGTTGTCCCCAATGTAGAAATTACCCACATATTTCTCATATCTGGAAAACCACTCCTTATGAGGAGTCGTTGGGTATGAACATTGTGATTCAACCAACCAATGTTCATTAAAAATGATATTATAAGTAGAAAGTAAAACTTCATCACCTAAATTAAAGGAATTTTATATGTTGGAATCCCATTGTTTCTTTTTATTTCTACACTCCTTTACATGTCCTATTTTCCCACAATTCCAACATTTTACTTTTTTCTCCTTGTTAGGATTCTTAGAACAACCTTTTGACTTATCATTAAACCCTTGATCTCCTTTTTCCCCTCCTTATTTAGGCCTACCCCTGACACTGAGAGCATCCGCTAAGCTATCCATAGATTTCTTCCTCATTCCTTGTGACAACAAAGTTGTAGCAAGTGCATCCATCTTGGGATCTTTGAGGTTAGTAGTGATGAAAAAAATTGAAAATTTCCCATGACTTAGGTGCTACTTGTAAACATGACCCCCCCTTTTTCAATTTTCTTACCTTATTGTCCTTAGTCATTTTACTTAAATTTGTGTTCGGGTGGTGTTTTGTTGTACTTATCAAACTCGGGCGAGGTTTTCATTTGTTCCTCTAACCTCTCATTTTACCACTTGTAGTGTTACATCTTTGGCTAAGCAATGTTTTGTGACTTTATTCAAACTTATTGTTTCCTTGAAAGAGGATATATGAGTGTGAATAACCTGCATGATGAGTTGTCATGTGTTAGAAGTTACCTGATAGCTTCACC
>VDFB02103709.1:0-61229 GCA_007258455.2 Sequoia sempervirens | reverse complement strand
GAGAAGCATTATGTGCCATTCTCTGTAAATATCCCTTGGGTTACTTGATTTAGCTCTAACGGGCAAAGAGATGTTAGATTCCAATTGTTTATAAGCCCAATGTTGTTGTCCCCAACTAATCTCATTTTGTACCCAAGACATAAATGCCCTTAATTGGACATCCCCGACATACAACAGCGGGTTCCAATCATGGTCTTGAGTTACAAAATAATTATGCAAATAAAACTCACAACAAATTTTTCATTTCAGGTGAGGCAATCCTATAAGCATTGAAAAATTCCATAGGGGTGTCAATAGAAGGATTCAAACCTGAGGCGATCCTTGATAGCCTAAGAGAGAGATATTTATCCTTCAAGAGCAGAGCATAGACCCTTGGAGGGGTCCTACATTCCAAAATTTGTGGTGCCAAGGTTGCCATATCATCAACCCTCTGCTTCAAGGTGGCAATTTTTGCATCCTTATCTTCAATCTCCTCATCCCTCTTTTGAATTTCCTTTTTCCATTCTTCCTCCCTCCTTTGTATTTCTTTCCATAAATTCAAAATATCTGCATGTATTGTAAAATTAGGAAGATTATGAATTCCTACTAGTCTTTTTGTCGATGGTGACTCCTCATATGGCATTATCTGCATGGACTCAGGCTTTCCAGTTATCTCTAGCTACAGGGGTACTTTTTCTTCTTCCACTTCTTGCTACAAGGGCCCTCGTTCTTGTTTTTGTTGTGGATGTAGGAAGTCCTACTCTAGTTCTAGTTGTTTTTGTAGGACTTCTTGTTGCAAGACTTCTTGCTCATGCTACAGGAAATCCTTATTTTCCTCAAACTCATGCAATGTTAGCAAGATCGGCCAGTGTTATATATGTTGCTTTCCCAAATATGTCTTCTTCGACATTCTCCTGTGCCATTGGATCTTCAGGGTCCTCATGTGATGTCTCACCAGGCTTAGGGAATTCTTGTGGAGGCGTACCAATCAAAGGCCCAACTAGTCTTGATTTCCTGGGAGGTCTCTCATGCTTTCCTTTGGCTACAGGATGAATAGTCTCAGCCTTCCTCTTCTTAGAACTTGGCACCTTTCTTTCTATAGGCTATGTTTTAGCCTTCCCTTTTCTCATTTCTGCTTCTCTCTTATGTGCCCTATTTTTCATCAGGGTTTCAAGTGGAATGTCATCATCATAATCTAATGAAGTTTTTTTTTCTAAGTGCTCTTCTCTAGAAGAACTAATTTATATGGTTTCTTCTGTTACAAGAGGATTCACACTAGAGCCTACACTAGAGGTTGAAGCACCAAGAGTGGCTTCAGCCATGCTCAATCTCTTGCTAGACCTATGGGGTTGAGGTAAAGCCCTAGGTTATAAGTGCTCAGGTCTAATTTGATCAACAATTATAAATTCTTCCTAGGTCATTGCAAATACATCATGCATAGACTTTTCAACTAGCAATTTAATCAGACAATGGTGGGAAACATAATTATCCCTACCTTTTTGAGTCTTGATTGCCATGATTGAGAGGAGATTGTATAGCATGCTAGGCACATTCATCCCTCTCTCATGCCTCATGTGATTCAAAAGCTTGAAGTGTACGGAATGAAAATTCGTCTGGCGACCCTCACAAGTGATGTATTTGATAGCATAAACAACTATTTGCTTCCATGGCTCGGGAAAATACATTCTCTTTGCACCATGTTTATCTATGCTCAATGGGGTGTCATTTGTCTCTGTAAATTCGGCCCTAGCTAATCTGGCATCTCTGGAGGTAGGGTAATTTTCACCATCAGCCAGAAACCCTACGATCTCTGCAATTCTTTCCTCAGTTGCCACAACTTCCAACCATTTTACTGTGGCTTTTCCTTTAGAAAGTGTCTGGGTGAATTCAAGGGAAATGCTTTCATCAAAGCCATCCAGCTTTAGGAAGTAATCTAACCATCCACAGTTTCTAAATTCGGCCCGGCTTTGTGTATCCTACAATAAAACATCATGCATTGTGGGTTCATTTCAAATTAACCCACCTCCCATTGTCTGCAATCAAACAAATGCTCTGCAATTTCTTTCTTGGAATTTTTGTCTGAAAATCAAATTCACTTTCCTACAATACTTGCAAAATTTCTAGTGCCAATATCGACTGAATTTCCTTTCTTTTGTTTCACATTTTTGCTTGCAACTCAAGATTACAACAGGGTCAATAATGACAAGAAAAGGAGTGATAAAGGAGAATTATGATGGGAAGAAATGGCGGCTATAGTTAATGTCACTTCACACATGCAAGCCGTCCTCTCACTCAGATTTCAAATCAGCTCATTTTAAATTTTCTAATGTAGCCTAGCATAAATTGACACATGGGCAATATATTTGCATCTTTTTCTTTCCCCCCAACCTAAATTTGGACATGTGTTTGCACATGCGAGATGGGAGTGGTGATTTGACAGGGAACAATGACATGTTATGTGAACGTCTATACTAACGTACAATGATTAAATGAATGCACTTAAAAGATGATTAAAAGATAGTAATTAATGCACACATACTTGAATGTGTGGAGGATCTATGGCAAAGATTGTGGAGAAAGTACCGCTCACCTTTTTAGAGAATAAATTGAGCAATTAATGAAGATGAAGTGGAATGAGGTGAGGTGGAATGAAGTGATGGAAGAGAGAGAAAGGTGGTGATGGATGGGTGAATGGGTGGATGGATGAAGAAATGGACTTCCACGTAAGTGAAAGTCTTTATTATGAGAAGTATGTACCTTAATTAGCCAAAAGGAGGGACACTAGGTCCACTTCCTTCGGCTGTAGGAAGCTCGGGTGCTACATACTGGGTGAATTGCTATAGGAACTCTTCTTTGGAAGCTGGCTTGTGATATAATATGAGGTGACGACCATTGACAAGTAACTTGAACCTGACATGGTCAATGGTAGTAAGCTGAACAACTCCATTAGGAAAGAGCTCATCAACTTCATATGGTTCTAGCCACCTTATATGTAATTTTCGTGCATTGTCTTGATATCTTGAGTCATAGAGCAAGGCCCAATATCCTCATTGGAATTTCTTGTCCTTGATAAATTTGTCATGCCACTTGATTCTATGATTCTACACTACTTCTCTATGATGGAGGGATGCTCTCCTTATCTCATCCAAAGCATTTAGTTGCATGATTCTTTCTCTCTGTGCCTCAGAAATATCCATCCTCAAATCTACTTCCACAGAGTCTTATAGTCAAATTCAATGGGAATCATAGCTGTCTTTCCATACAAAAACTCAAATGGAGTGAAGCCTGTAATTGTTTTCCAAGTTGTCCTATAGGCCCAAACAACTTCTGGTAATCTGTTTGCCCAATCCTTTCTATGAATAGCTATCATTTTGGTCAGAATGGCTTCAATTTCTCTGTTAGTCACCTCAACTTGGCCATTAGCTTGGGGGTTATAAGGAGTATACTTTTTTTGCCTTATGTTGTACTCATGAACTAGTGTTGCAACAAGGGTTGATGTGAATTGAGCCCCTTGATCAGTCACTATTTCTCTTGGGACTCCATATCTTGTGAAAATTTCCTCATAAAGAAATTTTGCAACCTTGTTATCTCTTGCATGCTTCATGGCCTTAAATTCTACCCACTTTGACACATAATCAGTGCATACCAATATATAAGACTTACCATTTGATGGAGGGTCAATGGGTCCCACAAAACCCAATCCCCACTTGTCAAAGGGAGTGATTACTACCTGAGGGAAAAGTGGCATCTCATCAGATTTGGTTGGTTTGCCCATTCTTTGACATCTATCATATTTTCTGGTATACCTTCCTACATCCTTGTGGAGTGTTGGCCAGTAATACCCTATGTTCAAAACCTTCATGGCTATCCTCTTGGCTGCAAAGTGTCCTCCACATGGTTTTGTAATATTATAGAATTGCGCCTAGGGGCAATTCCATATTTTCGCATTTATGCCTAGCATTTATGACACCTGAAGACATTAATGACAAAATCCCATGGATCAGAATTTCACAGTTTTGACTCCATGAGGACAAGTGGCTTAGCAAAAAAAGTTTGTCGATGCATTTTTTGAGAATATGGGCCTTGGACGAATGCACGGTGCATAGACGTCTGCGCAATGCGCTAGCATCCTGAGCGTTTCCCAAGTTCAAAACGTGGAATCTGGAAGGTTAACCCTTCAAACACATGTCTTGGTGGTTACATTCTGAAGGTAACGGCTCTTTGCCGCCCTTGCAAGCATAAAAATCTCTTTCTGCCTCTCATTTGAAGGTTGGAAGATTGGAAGACAACACACTAGCTCTCATTCTATTTTCCTACAACTTTGAGACTTCTCCTTTGATAGCAGTACATTCACAGGCGAAGCCATGCCAGGTTGAGGTCCCCCCAGTAGCAGCAACTCTCAAGCAAGCACTCAACGATGTGTCCATGTGCTTTGGAGAGGGCCTTAGCCCATGGGTAATGCTCTCTCTTCCTTTCTCATTTTCCTTTTACACACATTTATCTACTCCTTCGTGGTGCAAGTTCTACTCCTGAGCGGGTATTGCTTTCACCACATGCTTTGTTTACTCCTTTTGCATTCCTTTCCAATATGGTTTTCCATGGAGGTGGGAACACCAAAGCGAGGTCTAACTAAGGCAGGCCCGTATATAACCACCCAACAACTTTCTCCTTGATCTTTTGTGTGCAGGTCACAAAAAGGAGCTTGGAGTGAAGACTCAAGTGTTCGAGAAAAGGGTAAGCTTTCTCCAAGCATCGTGGTATTACCTTTGAAATTTGGTTTTCTGGTTAGTTAACAGTCCTGTATAGATCACTCTTGAGTTTGTAAGTAGGATTTATTTATGTTAGTTGAGTTCTTGAGTTCTTTGTTTCTCAAGATGCTACGTGTCTTCCAGACGATAGCGCGTCGCGCTGGTGTCCCAAAACTGTGCTAACGTCTTCTAGCCGAGAGCTCTCTCTTCTAGGATAGGAAACCTTTGATCCAACTCTCTTAGGATCTCTGAGTATTTCCTTCGAAGTGTAACTGGGTTTTGTTCTTTATCATTTTACTACTCTGGGGTGTATAAGAGTAGTTCATTCTCTAGTGATCTCTCAAGAAAGGAGAGACCCCTGTGCAGTGAATCCCTCTTATATCACATTTTGGTGAACCTGACATGAATGTCAGAACTTTATTTACAATCTTACATGTTTATGATAATGAATTTTCTAAGGAAGATTTTGATATGTTGGAGGATGCTCTAGATGATTTCTTAGAAGCACTCTCCCCTATTCGCAAATCTCTCGAACAAGTCTCCTCTCGACAGGTTGAGGGATCGGTAAATGTGGTGGTAGTCTCAGTGGCCCCTCTGAGCCCTAAGAAACTTGTCATTTACATAACCCCAACTGACCCTTCTATCTATGGGATTTCATGTTGTAGAGATTCACTAGACTTGTATTCAAGGTTCGTGAAAGCTACGAACTCTACATCTTATAACACTGTTGGACACACATATCCTACAAGGAATAATAAAAAAAAATTGGATCAACAACCCCCTATTCCTACCTCGCAACCTACTTATTTTCCACCTTCAACCAAACCTTCTTGCAACACCTAAGCCTGTGATCAAAGCACCAAGCGATTATGATCTCGTCGAGCAACTTCTTGCTACTTTGGCTAAAATCTCACTTTGGGACTTGCTTTAGACCGCTCTGGTTTATCAAGAGATGCTTTAGGAAGCTTTAAAAAATATTCTCTTGCCTGCCTCCGCTAGGCTTATAGATGTTAATGCGTTGTTCGCCCATATTCGTGTGGATTCGCCAAATATTACGTTCCACCCACAAGAACTCCCGCCTCTAGACGTGCAGAAAAAATTAGAGCTTTTAATGATCATAGTCAATGTTAACAACATCAGTATTAGGCGTACCCTCATTGATACCGGCTCGGCTCTCAACATTTGCGGTATGGACCTACTACCTAAAATTAAAGTAGATTCATCTTCCTTGGTAGCTTCCTCCTTGTACATTCGTGGGTTCAATAATGTTGGCCACCAAGCTCTAGGTACGATAATACTACCTTTGCAACTAGGCCTCGTTACCTTACCCACATTGGTTTATGTGATGCCCAACCCTTTACCTTATAACCTCCTCTTAGGGAGGGCTTGGATCCATGCTATGGGCGTGGTGACCTCTACTTTACACCATTCCTTGAAGTTTGTTGCAAACAATCGAGTAGTCACAGTCAAAGTGGATCTGGAAGTCGTTCACCTTTGTGAATTGGCCGTCGTCGGTCATGCTTCAACTATATGTATCCTCAAGAATTGTATTCCTTCCTTAATTTTTGTTGCTATGGCGTGCTCTTCGTCGATACCCTCTGGAAGTTGTTGAGAAGATCTCGACTCTCCTGTATCACCTTCTCAAACAAATGCTTTCCTCAGAGACGATTTGGGTTCCTTGAACTTTTTTGAATTCTTTATCGCAAAGTATAAGGTAGACCCCTCTTGCGTGGATCTTCCATGTGCCCCTAACACAAAGGTGGATAATACTCTCGTGGAGGAAAAGAAGTGTGACCCTGTTCAAGAGATCGCTCCTTCCTACGCTGAGGAGAACAATCCACCTCCTACAAAAGAAATTAACATCTGTGAACCTGACAAGGGAGGAAAAAGTACCCCCATAGAGACGTTTGATATCCGTTGGTGGAACAAAGTGCTCTATGTGGATCCTCCACCCCCTGAAGTTATGTGAACTCACTATGGGTTTAGATATGAACTCGCTTCTTGATATGGCTATGGGAAAAAAGGCCTAGGACATATTCAACAAGGAATTCAAGTTCCTATCCATCTTAAGCCACAACGACGCAATTTAGGACTAGGATGTTCCGTTGAACAATCTAAGCAAAAGCCTTGGTGGAGTGTTAATATGATTTCAGTCGAACCATTAAATCTTGTTCACCTTGAGTTAATAGAGGAAAAGGAGCAAGCCGAAAAAATCCCTCTCGATGTCTTCTCTTTAGATGAAGCATTAGAGGAGTTTCTAGGCACCTATTCCCCGTTACCTCCTTATCACCATAAAAGACGTTTCCCATATCATTTGCATAACCAAGCGTATTTTAGGAAATCTATCTTGAATATTGATGAGGAGGACCCTCTATCTACACCAGTGATGAAATTTCAACACCTCATCATGAGGACCATAATTCCCTCTTAAAACGGGATACTATCAAGATCTCCATGGATCCCGTATCTCCCGAAAAGGTGATCAAAATTGGGAAGTGTCTCTCTTCAAAAGAAGTAGTCAAACACTCTAATATCTTACATTCTCATCCTGAAATATTCGCTTGGACATATGAGGATATGCCCGGTATTGATGAATCTATAGTGGTTCATAATATCGTCCTATGTCCCGATGCCAAGTTGGTTAAGCAAAAATTTGAAAGATCAATCTCAAAGTGGAATTAATGGTTAAGACTGGGATATAGAAACTGCTAAGAGCAGGTTTTATCCATCCTATTGATTATTCCCCTTGGATTTTAAATATAGTCTCCATTAGTAAGCCTGATGGTCGTATTCACATATGCATCGACTTCCAAGATCTTAACAGGGCTTCTCTTAAGGATGATCTTCCGCTACCTAATATAGATATGATTGTCGACTCGACTGTAGGCCATGGATTGCTTTCTTTCATGGATGGATTCTTAGGTTATAATCAGATCCATATTAACCCGAATGATCAGTACAAGACAGCCTTCACTACCCCATGGGGAACTATTTGTTATGTGGTCATGCCCTTTGGGTTAAAAAATGCAGGAGCCACTTACCAATGGGCGATGACCCTAATATTTCATGACTTTATTCATAATATTATAGAAGATTACGTCGATGACATATTGGTGAAATCGGTAACCCATCAGGATCATCCTAAGAACCTTCTTCTTATTTTTGAAAGACTTCAACTCTATAAAATGAGACTAAATCCCCTTAAGTGAGTCTTTGGTGTTGACGCCGACAGGATTTTGGGGTTCATAGTCTCTCATCGTGGGATTGAAGTTGACACTAAAATGATCGATGCTATCATGCCTCCACTGAAGAATATCACTGAGTTGAAAAGTCTATAGGGAAAGATTTAGGAAATTCGTAGATTCATATCTCAATTGGCTGATCACACCCTTCCTTTCACTCATCTACTAAAAAGGATGTTCACTTCATGTGGGATGAGGAATGTTAAAAATCCTTTGAATCAATCAAATCCTATTTATCCAACCCTCCTGTATTGATGTCAGCTATGAAAGATAGACCCTTTTTGCTTTATCTAGTTGCATCACCATATGGTTTGGTAGCTCTTTTAGCTCAATATGATGACACTGGAAGGGAAAGAGTAGTCTCCTACATTAGTCACATCCCAGTTGACTACGAAACCTGTTATTCCTCAATGGAAAGGCAGTGCCTTGATCTTGTCTTCGCTACATAGAAGTTGAGGCATTATCTTCTCTATGATGAAACACACGTCATAGTAAAGATGGATCTTTTAAGACATGTTTTCCAGCACTAATCTGGCGGGAAGGTTATTGAAATGGGTTATGTTGCTTTCTAAGTTCAACATAAAGTTTGTTACTCATAAATCAATAAAGGGTCAAGCGGTTGCAGATCAGTTGGCGGACACTCCCTCATCTCGCTCCTTTCCTAGCTTAGATTTGTTTCTTCATGAAAACATTTTTGCAATCAATCACGAGCCCAAATGGAAAATGTATTTCGATGGGTCAAGGTGTTAAACTGGTTTTGGAGCGGGCGTGGTCCTAATATCCCCCGAAGGCAAACCAATTCCCTTATCCTTTCGATTAGATTTTCCTTGTACCAATGACATCATTGAGTACAAAGCCCTTATAGCTGGCTTACATGTTGCAATAACACTATAGATCAAACACCTTTGTATCCTAGGCGACTCTGAACTTATAGTAAACCAAATAATGGGAAACTATCAGTCCAAGCAAAGTAAGTTGTTCCGGTACCAAGACCTTGCCTTTTCTTTGGTCAAATGACTTTCTTCTTTCACAATAGACAATGTCCCTAGGAGAGAAAACAAACATGTTTATGCCATGACAAGTGCCACTTCCTTGGTACCTTACGAAGAAGATACAAAAGAATAACATTTCGTGGTCCAGGTCTTGTGAACCCCCGCAATTCCTAAAGAGCCTAAGCCTGAGTCCCCTATGTGTTCCCATGTAGTTTCTAGGGAATGATTTTCTAATAACTATAACTATCTGAAGACTGGAAACTTCCCCAATGATGTGACAAAAATGATTGCATTCGTGTGAGGAAGCTTTCAGTTCACTGCGTCATCCTGTCTGAATTCCTTTATAGGAAGGACTATAATGGCCTGCTTCTTAGATGTCTTACTAAAGCAAAAATACCCCTTGCCCTTAAAGAAGCCCACACGGGCTCTGGGGGTGGACATTTTAGTGGTAAATCCTTGGCATGAAGATTGATACACATGGGATACTATTGGAAAATAATGAAACAAGATTCCTTTGACTTTGTCAAGAAGTGCCCTCAATGTCAGCAACATTTGACTCATCCATGCGCCTGCTCAAGAGTTACAAAACCAAACTTCCCCTTGGCCATTCGCTAAATGAGGGTTGGATATCATTGGAAAGATATCACCCCCCTCTTCCAAAGGACATGCCTTTATCATTACCGCTATAGATTACTTCACAAAGTGGGTCAAGGCTATCCCACTCCAATCCATGAATGTCGAAGCTATCTATATCTTCCTTATGAACAACATCATTTCTTGATTTGGATTTCCTGCTATAATTGTTTCTAACAATGGTACACCATTTAAGAACAAATAAGTGAAGTAGTTCCTCAAGAAATTTCACATCTAGCATAGATTCTCCACATCCTACTATCCTCAATCTAATGGTCAAGTGGAAGTGTCAAATAAAACTCTTGAGCTTATTCTCTGTAAAACAGTAAACAAACATGGTAAAGACTGGCACATTCAACTGACATACGCTTTATGGGCCTATCGCACGATTGTTCTTATGGCTATGAGAACAACTCCCTATAACCTCCTGTATGGTGCCGAAGCCATCATGCCCTTGGAGTTGGAAATTTTGTCTCTACGAGTTTCCCTCAAATGGCTAATTGATAATGAAACCTATCGAGTTAACCATTTGCATCAACTAAAGATGCTTGATGAGTGCCATTTATGAGCCCTTGAACATATTAAAGCTTATCATCGATGGTTATCTAGACAGTACAATCAAAGTGTACTCCCTAGAACCTTTAAAATAGGAGATTTGGTTCTTTGTGAAAATTAGAGAAATGTAAATGCATCCCCCGACCAAAGAGGAAAATTCAACCCTAATTGGTTAGGCCCTTACATTGTGATTTTTGTATATGGTTCAGGGGCCTATGGACTATCATATATGGATGAAATGCCTTTAAAGGAGCCTATTAACGCTATGCATATCCATCATTACTACACGTAGAGTCCTATGTGTCACCTATTTGGCGCTCTCTCTGCGAGGAAGAGTAGTAGTACTACATATGTTGAAATTTTTCATTAACACATTATGATAATTTTTGTGTTATGAATAACCACGTGCATGTGTGTGTGTGTGTCCATTAGATCATCATTGTATTTAATTAACATACAACCATGTGTATTTAATTAAATCATATTAGCATCTAATATAAGCATACATCCACATGAGAGTATAACATCCTGTAGACACGTCAAATTTGCATTATGCATATTCATCCACTCAATAAATAAATCAAATGCATCACATCCATTCACTTGGTAAATCGGCTTCTTATCATTTAAATAAATCAAAAGCTCACATCATAGTTTAATTAAATAAATCAAACTTTATTTAATTAAAATCTCAAAAATGCATCTTCCATCCTTTTCTGATTTAAATAAATCAAATATTTAAGTCCTAAAAGTCAAAATCATCTAAGCACCATTAAATCAGCATAATCATCATCTATTTAATCTAACCTTGATTAAATACTAATCTCACCCACTTGCATTCTCTAGATTTAGCCACTTGCCCATATAAATCAATTTATTGATTTATTAAAAACCCTCATTTTCCCTCAACATGACAAGTCCAACATAGCATTTATTGCTATTTTTTTGTCCCCCTCTCGAAATTTATGGAAAAATTTGAATTCAAATTCTCCCTCTCATGGGCACTCTTCCCAAATCTTGCACAACCATTGACCACTCACCACTTGACAAGTGTCTTCTTCTCATTGGAGGATCTTTAGTCCCACATTCACCATCTTGGCCAATCTCTCACCAAGAAAATCTATAAAAGAAGGCTTAATCCTCATTCATGGGATCCACAATTTTTATGCAAGGTTACTCTCTTGGTTTGAGAAATAATCTTGTTCTTCATCTCCATTGCAATACATCATCATTTTAGCTATTGATCAAGGGTTGGGAAAGGGTTACTAGCACATGTAACACCAATCCAATATGGAATAGGTAATTATCTTGCTTTTGAAATGTCTTCTTGATGTTATTTTCATTGCTTGTGGTATTTCTTTAGCATAGATATGTTATTTCATAGAGGTATTTGCAGATTTGTATGTTTTAGACTAACCTTTCTAATAAGTATTTGAAGTTGGTCTTACATGCAGATTTAGGGTACTTCATTATGGCGCTAGAAGGAGGGCTATGAAATCTTTATTTTTGTTTGATGCTTATTGTCAACATATAAAGTCTTTTTTTTTTTGGCCAAGGCATTAAAATCTGCATATTGATAGGAATCTAAAGTCTTTTGTCTCTGATTATGCATTAAAAGGAGATATACATTTTCTTGCTTACATCCATTTCAAGGATTGTTTCTGTTTATGGGTAAGTGTTAACCATTATCCTTCATCCCATCGCTTTTTGAATTTAGAGGAGTCAATTACTGATTGTAGAAGCCATATGATATATGTCTGTTTTAAATGAATGGATAACTTTGATCCTTTTATAAAGCTTCGTTCTCTACTGGTATGACAGTTGACAATAGGTTGCACGTGGGGTGCAACTTGATTTTATCAATTTCATTTGCTTGAAAGCTTCTAAGTCCTTTCCGCAAATTCATCCTGCATGCTTGACAAGCATTATGCTTCATAAGAACATCAGAAACATGGAAAGGGAAGGATGTTGTGCCAAGGTTGTAGAACTTGGCTTTATGCCTGCCAATTGAGGTGGCTTATAGTCGCTGTCTTTTCCTGCACCTAGGCTCGAAGGTTCTTGTATGTGACTTTTTCTTTAAAAACTTCTGTCAAACAGTTCATATACCTGGTATATGTGCGTCCCTAGTCCAACTTTATATTTACCATTGGCATTTGTCTGAAAGGTCTTCAATGCTTTGGACGCGTCACTACACCTACCACCTGCATTTTGCTTTGAAAGCTCTTCCCGATGGTAGTTTCTTAAAAGTGTTTTAAAACCTCTCTCAATTGTTCTATTCACACATAGCTTTACACCTACAACAATGGTATAAGACCACATTTCTTCTGAGGCATTCTGTCAACCAGTTCACATGCCTTGTCTACGCCATTATGCTTACTTTCCTGACCAATAGTTGGGGAATTTAATCTTACATCTGCTGCATTCAGTACTCAAAAGTCTTCAACAGAACTTTCCTTGGTTGCTTACGTGTGATTTAGCACACGGCAATGAAGTAGGAGGAGTTTAAAAATGAGTAGTCTCATTCCATTTGAACGGCTGTAGCCATTATGACTACTCTAGTCTTCTTTAAGTTTGTTGGAAGCTTCACATCCTGCACGCCTTATGATTTGATTTTGAAAATAAATGACAATGATATGACTACTATCTTATAAGCTTTATCTTTTTATCTGTGTCAGAAGGTCGACCTCTCCCAGGAAAGAAAGAGAATCTCTATTTGCTTACATATCTTTCAAATGCTCATTTGCAACTTCATGTTTTTACTTGCATCAGTTTAATGCGCATCTTATATGGGATTGGATGTGGCTACATTTGTTTGGCATTTATGTGATTTGATGTTTCTACAGGGAAATGCTTATCTAAGGCGTTAGAAAGAAAAGGGTAACTTTAGTATTGGTAGATACTAACCACAAAAGAATAGATAAAAGTAAGAGACAGTTATTTAGCAGATCTGGAACAGGTTGGGGAGGCACCCCAGTTATCAACTAAGTCATTTCACATGTTGTATTACTGGATGACAACAAAAATCCACGTTGCAAATAGTGATATATCTTTTGGTCGAAATTCTGTTCTTTCCTGCGCATTCTAAGGATTTCCTCTTACACATTTTTTTTTATATCTTTTGGTCAAAATGATAGGAAATTATGTTCTTTTCTGCACATTTTATTGATATATATATACATTTCTTGCTTCTTCTTAAAATCACCCATTACTGCGAATATGATTAAGTCATTATCTGGGTGATCAACCTGTCATCACTGTCAAATCAGAGCAATAAATGCAGTCAAAATCTATAGGAAGAAATAAGCAAATCTAAGTGGAAACTAGATATGGCGCAACATTTAAGATAGAGTCATTAATGCTGTTGAAATTTGGCAAGGCTTGTGTGTGTCTTTCTTAAAAAAAATTTACCTACCAAATGCTCTCATTTGAAAGGTCTTTTTCTTTAATCATCCATTGGTTACCCTTTCAAATTTTAGTTAGCTTGGGAGAGAAGTATTTAGTCGTAGGCAAAAACATTGGTTATTTCTTTAAAACACTTGGGATTTTTATTTTTTTTTGAAATCTATTTTTCGATACCAATGCCAAAATTTCAAATTGAAGTAAGTATTTGAAATTATTTGAATTCAAATAATAATGATATTCATTAAAAATTTGAACGTTTACTAAATCTATTATTGTGATTATCATGACAGTCAACATTTGAATTTAAGGATAAAAGACTTGTCCTTTTAGGTTGATTCATTGATATAATTCATTGAGCCTTGTATTATGAATCATTTTCACCATTATGACCCTAGTTAAATTTGAAATTTATGGTGGGGATTTCAAAAGGACTTATGCTTGGTAATTGATTCATTGGCTCAATATTTCTAGTGATGAAGATTGTGATAAGGGAGAGAGAAAGATTAACAAGTGTGATGCCTTTTTAGGATCATTAATAAATCTTCATTTTATTATCATCACTTAGGAGCATGTTGTTGTTTGAAGTCAAATTAGAATAAATAGAGTTCTCACACAATCTATCTTTTTCTTTTATAGGTACAAAGGAAAATGAAAGGAGGAGAATTTTTTTGAAAACTCAAAGTGTTTTTAAACGCTTTAAGTGTTTGATCAACACTAATTCATGAAATTGTTTATCTTTTCGTTTTAGAACACTAATTTTCATTTGGGTCTAAAAAGAACAATTTGATTTTTCATTGCAAAGGGCTTAAAATGAATCTCAGGACAAACTCACTAGATTTTTTTTGAGGTTAAGAATTGAACAATCAAAACTCACACTTCATTTGGGTGCTTAAAACGAACTCACAATTGCTTTGAAGTCTATAAAACGAACAAGTGCTTGAATTGTGTGATTTTGTCTTTTGAGTGCGTATGTTCTCCCCTTGCGCTTCGTGCGATCTAGGGTGCAAGAGAAACACTCGAAATACATTTTATTGCTTTGAAACACTTTGATTTGGGTTTAAAATTGAACATCTTGTGCGAGTGTGAGTAGGGGCATTTTTGCGTACATTCTCTTTCTTTGTGCCATCAAAGATTGATTGAGTTACGGATTGTGTCTTTGCTTGCTTTTGTTTATCTTAGAGGGCCTGCCTTGGGGAAAAAGTACTCACCCAAGGGAACGACTCAACTGGTAACACTCTAAAGCCAAGAGTATTTCTAGCCGAGATATAAATGTGGGCATTGGTTAAACGCCATTATCACGCGGTTGGCTCCAACAAGATGGATTCGAAAGGGGACTCTTGCCGTATGGGTCAATCTCCATGAATAGAAAGTCCGAACTAGAACCCTTGTTTTGTAGTGGCCTATTTATCCATTGAGTGAGTTTATCAAAGTGGTGCATTGGAACTTAGATTCCAAGAAGTTACTTGCCATGTCCAATCTTGGTTGAAATATAGAGGTTAGGATTTCATCATACCTCTATATTTTTCCTTGGTTGCATGTAAAATAATATCTTCTATGAAGGGCATGAGGCAAGCCCACTAAGAAAAATGTACCCATTAAGCTAGGATGTTACATTGCTTGTTTGAAAACATAGTGTTGTATTCTAAAACATTTTGCAAACAAACATTCAACATGATTCTCAAAATTTCAAACCCTCTTGAAGACAAATATCATTGACTCAATCCATATGCTATTGCTTTCCCTTGGGATTCACGTCCTTAGAGGTTCCTAAGCATTGGATTATACCTCAATTTGTCTTCTTGAGTAAACAATAGGAAAACCCTTCCCTTAAGTTCATTGAATTTCCACATAAAATATCTTGTGGGGTTTAAAGAAATTAAGACATTGGACATCTTAGTTTGAAACTTTAATCAAAGAGAGTGTTTTTGGTAAAATAAAGACATTAAACAAAGCTAAACAAAAGTGAACTTTCATGTGTGTTGAAGACTCCAAAATCCCAAAAGCACAAATCATTGATTGGAAATCCAAAATGTTCAAATCATTTCTTGGTTACAAAGGTCATTAGGAAGCATTTGCATGCTCTTCAATACCTAGGTCTAGGAAAAAAAAGTGTCTTTTTAGGTTCACCTAAGGATCAAAACAAATCAAACCTCTTTCATCTATCTTTTAAAACATCAAATCCATCTCACAAATCATCTTTTGAAAAATCCTGAAATCATCCTTGATATTAGGCTTTGTGGAAAAAATTCAAAATCATCCAAAACATTGAGACCAAGTCCTTGAAAACATTTATCAAAGCACCTTTGGCTAGGCATGTGTAGATGCATCCTTTTGCATATCCTTAGTCAAAGTCATCCAAATCATCTTGTCTAGCTTAGTGTATGTAGATGAATCCTTCTCCATATACTTAGTGAAACAATCATTTTGTTTGGGTAGGGTAGATGCATCCTTCTCCTCACACATATCTCAAATCATCATCCTTTGAACACAACTATCCTTTAGATCATTATCAAACATCTTAGGGTCTTTTTGTTCAAAATCAAAATCAAATCCAAATCAAGATCAAGGACAAAATCTCAAAATCCAAAAATCAAACCAATCAAAAATCCAAAGCCTAGTATTTCATTCAAGATCTATCAAAAGCCAAAAACATCGATAACATCCTTAAACATCACCATCATATCATCATCACATTTGATCCTAAAAGCATCCTAAAAACTTTCACTTTGCAACATAAAATAGAGATTAATCCAAAGAATCAAGAGATTCATCTCCCATATTCTCGAAGATTGATCCTTGTTTTATGGTTCAAATGAGATCTCAATACAAGAAGAGTATGGAAGCCCACAAAGAAACTCCCGCTTCAAGTGACCTTAGCCAAACAAACGAAATGAATCTCGCAGAATCAAGCAATCCATTGATCCCTTCATCATCACAAAACCCACAAGAAGAAAATCAAGGGGAGGACCTCACCTTTGGAATGTCTCGCGAAGAAATAGCTGAAATGCTCCAAAATCCAGACAACCATAGAATCATCAACATCATGATGAGACTTAACCCTTCATTGTACATGCTTGAACTAGCAAAACAAGGGGCCAAGTTGCCTTTGGATTTTGATATGAGCACTATAGAAGAGACATCTTTTCCACCAATTTCATCCACCATCCCCATTTCATCTACACCTCCATCCCAAAACATCATGCAAAACATTCCAAAAATCACGACATCATTTGCTCCAACTCAACCCAATGTTAACAAGGGAAACACATTCCTCAATGCACTTCAATCACATCCCCTTGTGAATAACCAAAACTTGGACGCAAACACCATAGTGGAACAAAACATCCTCCATAATCCATTACACCAAAACATTCCTCTCACTTTACATTATGACCCATCATCAACATCTTTTCACTGAGCACCACAAACACCTCTTCTCACAAATCCACAAGAGGAGGGAGACATGTTCGGACCAGGGGGCATTTTCAACACCACAACACTCTCGCAAGGATTCACTCCCCTTACATTTCCACCTCTCCCACCATCACCATTGTCATCTACACCACTCCTTGGTTTAGGGCTTCCCCCTCTACCGAGTATCCATCAAAACAACATCCCAACCATCAATCAAAACATTTTTTCAAATGCTCAAAACTTATTGTTGACATCACAACAACAAATGACAAACACACAAGCAATGGCAACATCATCAAACACCCCCACAACATTGCAAAGCATGGTCTCTCAAGGGCCAATCACATCAACGACGCCACTTACCACATCAACAACACCATCCACCAATCATGCAATCAACATGACAACACCATCCACCAACCAAATAATCAACACAACATCATCATCTACCACCATTCCAAATCCACCACCACCTCCACCACCACCAACGTTCACCGCATCAAACCAATTCGATGCAACATTACAAGCTGCTTTTCAAAGAGGATACCAACCAGTACAGAAACAAAAAGTCATGCAACAAGCCGCTCAAGCTGCACAAGCTGCCAAAGCTACACAAGCTGGAATACAAGCACAACAAGTGCAACAAGCTCAAGCATTATTACAACAACAACAACAAGCCACTCAAGTTTCCCAAGCCACGCAAGCATTGCAAGCACAAAGGGTCGCTCAAGCACAACTATTATTACAGCAACAAGCCACACAAGTGCAAGCCCAAGCACAAGCTCAAGCGCAAGCACAACAAGCACAAGCACAAGCACAACTTCTTGCACAAGTAGCACAATTGCAAGCATATCAGCAAGCACTAAAGCAATACCAAGATCAACAAGAAGTAGCAGAATTGGCAGCCCAACAACAAGCAGAACAACAAGCATTGTTAGAACAACAACAAGCGCAGTAGCAAGCACAACAACAAGCGTTGTTGGAACAACATCAAGCACAACAACAAGCACAAATCCTAGCGCAACAACAACAAGAGCAACAACAAACATTGTTCATCCAAAAGCAAGTAGAAGCCTACTTTGCCTGCCACAACATACCGATACCATTGAACAATACATGAACCAATCCACCTATCCAAACCACGATCGCGATACCCCAAAACACCTTCATTCCACCCCCTAACCCACAAGATGATATGACCACACAACTCAAGTTGCTCTCGCAACAAGTGCTCGATCTTCAATCAGGGTGGACAACCAAAATGCAGAGCAACTTGTGTCCTTATCCATTTGATAGGAGCTTAGACATGAAACCATTCCCTAAGGGATTTGAGATCCCTAAATTTGACAAATATCGAGGGACGGGAAACTCTGAAGATCACATCAGGGAATTCGAGGTTCATTGTATGGAGGTCGCATATGACGATACTTATCTGATGCAGCTATTCCCTAGGAGCTTGGCAGTCAACGCTATAGAATGGTTCTCTCGCTTACCCTCAGGCATCAGAACATTCCAAGAAATCAGAGATGAATTCATTAGAAACTACACATGTAACATTACAATGGATGTTAGTCTCGAAGAACTATACACTCTGAAACAAGGAAAGAATGAATCTTTCGCTTCATTCCTTCAATGATGGTGATCCAAGGCCAATCAGAGCAAGTGGACCATGCTAGAAGAGCAACAAGTTTGTACAATCATCGCCAACCTTGAAAGTCGCCTGTCATTTCATCTCAAGGTTTAGGGAATCACCACCTATGATCAACTAATCTCCAAGGCGCTTAGCATCGAAAGAGCCCTTGCAACCCAACCCATCGAATCAACATCATATCACGAATCGCAAAACAATCACCGACCATCAAATTACAATGATAAACCTTGTATATGGGCGAGAAACAAGAACATCACTAATGATGGCATCGTCGTTGCCAAGGTGGTCATTAGTGGTCCACACCAAAATACACCCTCACCACAAATCCAACCACAACACCAAAACACTCATCACACAACATACCAACCCAATAATCCCACCATCAATAACGTCAATGACCAAAGAGGACCACCTCAACGCAAAACATACCCCAAATGAAAATACACTACTTTGGGGGAACCACTTGAGAACATCATGAAAAAGCTAATCGATGAAAAACTCATCCAAGCTCCTACATTTGAGAATTATCAAGAACCTAATGTCAAACCTCCTTGGTACAATGAAAATCAACTATGTGAGTTCCACAAAATCAAAGGCCACACCACAAACAATTGTATGAGACTCAAGAACATCATCCAAGATCTCATTGACAAAAGAATCATAAATGTGGAAGCACCTATTGGGAATCAGGATCTTAAAATCTACACGAATCCGATGCCAAATCATGGCAACAAAGGGAATAACAAGGATAAAGGAAAAGGCAGTGTAAATCATGTATACAAAACAGTTGTTGCCAACCTCAATGAAAACTGCATGGTCATCACCATCAAAGGTGCCCATGTTGAAGACTGTGGAGTCACCACAAGAGGCAGAAAAGTCACCATCGTAGGATCATCCCAACCCAATAGAGTCCCTACATCAAGAACCGTTCCGTATAGTGACAATGTTGTAGACCAACTCAAAAGAACACCAGCACACATCTCCATCATGGAGTTGTTAAAAATCTCATCAGCACATAAAAAGATCCTTGAGGAAGCATTAGCCTCATCTACCGTCCCCGCAGACCTCAATGTAGAACAATTCCAAGCTATGGTCAGAAACATCATAACACCTAATCTCCTTACATTTTCTGACCAAGATTTTCCCACCCAACCATCTCACAATCACGCACTTCACTTGGAGGTCATTGTGAACAAAAGCAAAATCAAAAGGGTCTTGGTGGATGGAGGTGCAGGTTTGAACATCTGTTCTTTTAGTCTCATCAAGCAGTTAAAGATATCAGAAGATTCCATTGACAAAGAAAAGGGCATGACAATAAGAGCATATGATGACCAAGAAAGAGTGTCTCAGGGCACAATTAAGCTCCCTATCCAAGTAGGGCTAACACTCATGGAAACCACATGTCAGGTCTTGGACCTCGAATTGCCATACAATATCCTCCTGGGACGACCATGGATGCATGCGATGAAAGCTGTAGCATCAACCTTCCACCAATGTGTGAAATTCACACATAATGGACAAGAGGTTACCGTCCATGGAGATCTTGAGCTGTTTTCATACTGCAAGAACCTTGAAGCCAAATATTACAAAATCCCCCAAGTGCCAAAAAATGATGAGGGCCCATCCACATCATACAACAATCCCATCACTCTCATGTCCACTTCTGCGACAGAGACACCCACCATTCCCACCATAACTGATATCAAGCTCATCATCTAGGAGGATGGTTGTGGAATTTATAGGCTCCCTAACAATGCTTTTGTGATAGGAGAGTTACCACAATCTCCAAGATCACGAGGACGCCCACAAGAAAATCAAGCTCCCACATCACAAACCTATCCTCAAAATTATCCTAAATTCACAAGGTGGGGAGACCTTGGCCATGAGGTAATTGAAGTAGATCCATCAAACATGTTGTATCGAGATGAAAGACCGACACCTGAATTACCAATGGATGAAAGAAGCAGAGGCCTACACATGATGCTTGCGATGGGCTATGACCGAAATCAAAGACTGGGACAAAATGACAATGGGATCTTAATACCAATCATGCCTAAGACACGACCTATAACAAATCTTGGTCTTGGATGTACCCCTCTGAGAATAACCATACGTGGCCGAAGTCCTCCGATTAGAGCTGCTAATGTTTCTCCTCAGCTAGTCCTAGTACAAGTGCACTCCCAAATACCCATAGGGATAGACATGCATAACTTTATCACTGAGCCCTATATTAGTAGTGATGACGAAGATACCTTATCCAACCTACGTAGGTTATTTGAAGATACAACCCTATGTATGATTAGTACCATATCCTTTGAACCAGATAGTCAAAATCATGAGATCCACTTAGTCTACCCCCAACTGATCGACTATGACCAACGAGGACAACCAATTCTCGATATATTAAAAAATGATGAAGCGCTCTCAGAATTCATGGGATTAAGGGATAACATTCCAGATGGAGATCACAAGGTAGGATTCATAATGGAGTTGGACACACACACCTACTATGGGGAAACGATTGAATCCTTCAATCGCAAAAGTGAGAAACTAAGAATCATATCCAAGTCCTTGAGTGAAAACCACACCGTGGCACTCTCTGAAAAGAAAATAGTAAAAAAAAAGGACGCATCCAATGGTGAAAACCTCTCTGAGGTGCCTGAGGATGAAGGATTCAATCTTCCCCTAAGAGCTATTCATCAAGAGAAGTCAACAGTCTTGGCCGAAAAGTGCAACCCATTCAACCTAGGAACAGAGGAGACCCCGCATATAACATTCTATGCAGAATCACTATTATCAGAAGAGCAAGAAATCCTAGCAGCATTCCTAAAGGAAAGACAAATAAACTTTGCATGGAGTTATGCTGATATGCCAGGACTTGATCCAAATACTGTGGTCCACCACCTAGCAGTGTATCCAGATGCAAAACCTGTTAGACAGAAGCTTCGAAAAATGCATCCTCAAATTGCTTTGTTAGTCAAAATGGAGCTCAAAAAGCTATTAGATGCTGGATTCATCCGACCAATTGATTATCCAGAATGGGTATTGAACTTGGTACCTGTTTCAAAACTTGATGGAGCTATCAGAATCTGTATAGATTTTAGAGATTTGAACAAAGCATGTCCCAAGGATGACTTTCCACTTCCCAATATCAATATGATAGTGGACATGACAGCAGGGCATGAGATGCTATCACTAATGGACAGATTTCCAGGATACAACTAGATTATGATAGCAAAAGAAGATCAACACAAGACAACTTTTACTTGTCCATGGGGGACCTATTGCTAGAACATGATGCCATTCGGCCTCAAGAATGTAGGAGCAACATATCAACGAGCCATGACATTGATCTTCCATTAAATGATTCACAAAACAGTCGAAGACTATGTCGATGACATCCTAGCAAAGTCAAGAAAAAGACAAGATCATATAGCAACCCTAAGTGCTATCTTTGACAGATTAGAGGAATACAAGGTCAGACTAAATCCCAAGAAGTGTGTCTTCGGCATACAATTAGGTAAACTGCTAGGATACATAGTCTCCATGAGGGGTATTGAGGTGGATCCAGCAAAAGTCAAAGCAATCCTTGAGATAGAAGCACCAAGGAACTTAAAGCAACTGAGAGGCCTCCAAGGCAGGCTCCAATCCATTAGAAGGTTCATAGCATGATTGGAAGACAAGCAAAACCCATATTCACACCTTCTCCACAAGGGGGTATCATACAAATGGGATACAAAATGTGAAGAGGCATTCAACAAAATAAAGGAATATCTACTGACACCTCCAGTGTTAATGCCACCTATCTTGAGAAAGCCATTGATCTTATATGTGTCAGCAACAACAATAGCCCTAGGAGCTCTTCTTGCTTAGCATGATGAAAATGAAACAGAAAGAGCCATATACTATATCAATAGGACAATGGTCAGTCACGAGCTAAATTACTCATTCATCGAGAAATCTTGCCTTGCAATAGTGTTTGCATCCCAAAAATTTAGACATTATATGCTGGCACACAAGATAAAGCTCGTCATGAAAATTGATCCCTCAAGTATCTCTTATCCAAGGCAATGTTAATTGGTAGAATGGAAAAATGGGTCATGATATTATCAGAATATGACATCGAGTATGTAGAGAGGAAAGCAATCAAGGGACAAGTTATTGCAGATCAATTAGTAGAAGCACCTACGTATTCTGAGAACCCTCTTGTTTCAGAATTTCTAGATGAATCCATCTTTAACCTTAATGTAGCCAATCACTGGAAATTATACTTCGATGGCTCATACACACAACATGGATCAGGAGCTGGTATCTTCTTCATCACCCCACAGGGGGACTGCATACCAAGATCATACAAACTGGCATTTTCTTGCACTAACAACATAGCGGAATACGAGGCTTTGACTATAGGTCTCAGGATAGCAGTTCAATGGAATATCAAAGCTCTCAAGGTATATGGAGACCCTCAGTTGATCATAAATCAGGTCAATAATGAATATTAGACAAAGGATGACAAGCTAACCCCATACAAGAAATTGGTGGAGACTCTAAAGGAATCCTTCATCGACATAACATTTGAGCAGATTCCAAGAACCAACAATAGAGTAGCTGACGCCATGGCTACAATTGGGTCTCTAGTAGACATCCCTCACAACATGCTGAAATATAAATTTCTGATCGAGCAGCTTCTCATTCCCACATTCGAGGTACCAGAATCAGAATATGTGTGTGAAATCGTTGGTCTTAGCGATCCTTGGTATCATGAAATCTACACTTATCTTCAAATAGGAGTCTTACCCGCTGACCTACCATTGAGCCTAAAACGAACATTTATTAAAAAGGCATCTAGATTTGTCATCCTAGGTGATACCTTATACTGTAGAAGCATAGAAGGTACCTTACTGCACTGTCTAAATGTTGAGGAGGCATTAACCGCTCTAACTGAGGTTCATAACGGTATTTGTGGCTCACACTCGAGTGGGATGACCATCGCCAAGAAACTATTGAGGATGGGGTATTATTGGCCCACAATGGAAAGAGAAGCGCATGATCATGCTAAGAGGTGTTTACAATGTCAGCAGCATGGGGACCTCATCCATGCTCCAGCTCAAGAGCTTCACCCAATCATCACACCATGGCCCTTTTCATAGTGGGGACTCGACCTCATTGGGAAAATCTCACCCACCTCATCCAATGGCCACAAATTCATTATAACTGCAACTAAGTACTTCACAAAGTGGGTGGAAGCCATACCCATGACCTATATCACTGGGAAGCAAATCTCAAAATTCATCCTGAACTATCTCATCTGTCGTTACGGTGTCCCACAGGCCATTATCTCAGATAATGGGACACCCTTCAAGAACTAGGAGGTTCACGACTTGTGCGAGAAATTCAAAATCCAGCATTGCTTCTCCACCCCGTACTATCCCCAAGGCAATGGCCAAGCAGAAGCCACAAATAAAACCATCCTCAAAATCCTTAAGAAAATAGTCAATGATGTAGGTCGTGACTGGCATCTGCAGCTTAATCCCACCCTCTGGGCTTATCGAACCAGCATCTGTACACCCACTGGCACCACCCCCTTCTCCTTGGTCTATGGATCAGAAGCTGTACTACCTATTGAGATCGAGTTCCCATCCCTGAGAATATCACTGCAAAATCTCATCACTGATGAAGAATATCAGGTTTCAAGACTAAACGAGCTGGAGTTACTGGATGAGAGAAGGATTGATGCTTTGAATCATTTACAAGTCTATCAAAATAGACTCAAACGAAGCTACAACAAGAGGATCAGAAGCAGGACTTTCCAAGTCAGAGAACTGGTCTTAAAAGAAAATCAGAAGAATGACCCAATCCCAGCAGCAAAGGAAAGTTCGAACCCAATTGGTTAGGGCCTTTCATCGTCACAACAAGCTATAAATCAGGGGCATATCAGCTATCAACACCTGAAGGGGAACCTCTACAGGAGCCCATGAATAGCTTCCATCTCAAAAAAATTCATGCCTAATTCTTTCAAAGTATAGAACTAAAGAATCCAAAAAATTAGAAAAAGTTTTGAAAAAATGGTTACTTCGGTGAAAACCTGGAAAATAGGCATCTTGGTAACAACAAAAAAATAAAAAAAGCAGAAAAATCCAAAAAAAATCAAAAAAAAGGATAAAGAAAAAAATCGTCCTCTAGTGAAAACCACTTCGGTGGCACTTTGGGCAAGTACCTTGGTGAAAACCTGGCAAACAGGCACCTTGTGTAAATAAGCACTTTCCATCCACCAAGACCTTTACAGCTTGTTCATCATTATCCCTCCATTTCGCTTCCATCATCCATATCTCCATTCATCAATCATCCACTCGCATCCGCACCATAGCTTGGTCCTGTGTTCGTATCATGATCCCTCCTAGTACTACTCGGCCCATTCTCAAGGTTAGTTTGTCCTGCCTTTATCGGAGTAGTCTATTGCATCACGCTGGGGGCATGTTCTCATTGGATGAGATTCGTGTATGGTCTTAAAGTCCTCAAAATCAAAAAATCCAAAAACATCAGAAAATCCAAAAACAGGTCAAAAAGTCACTCAAAAAGCCAAAAATAAGGTCGTCTTGTCGAACTACGTCGTCTCTGAGCTTGAACGTAGGCAAGGTTGATCTTTGATCATCCCCCGAGACATTTAGGTTAGTCCTATAGGAGTTCGTCATAATGAACTGACATCTCATCATGTATATCATCATCTGTAAATCAGTCAAGTCGTCAGTCAAACTACGTGGTCTATGCATGTATAACGTAGGCAAGGCTCATCTGTTGATCAGCCTCCGAGGCCCCTAGGATAGGTCTTTAGTTAGTCTCTTGGTCAAAATCTCAGAAAATCCCAAAAACATTGGAAAACTAAAAATCAAAACATTTGTAAAACCTCGAAAAAATACCAAAAACAGCCTCAAAACATTGCAAAACTCCAAAAACATCCAAATATTTGAAAAAATCCATCCGCTTCATCTCGCTTGCACCCGCAATAAACACCATTCATAATAAATTGATCGTCATCCTCAACCTTTGGTGAAACAGTTAGAAACAAGTCTAGCAGGTTAAAAGTAAAACTCAAAAGCGTCAAGTCTCAAGTCTTAATCAGTACGTAAACAAGTTGGTCAAGTCTTTGTGTCGATAGTCCATCATCCAAACAGTCTCATATCAATCATCTGATAACATCATGTCCTATGATGAACTTTCCTACAAGGCATTTTTATCGTAAAGAAATATTTTGATAAATGAAATGACGTACGCCATCCACTAACATGTCCAGGATGTATCCTTCCTACAATGGGCATTATCTGGCAATAAGTTGTCCTCATCCTTAAAAACACATTCCTTGTTGGTTAGCGGTATTGAAGAACATCAACTTGTTTGTGTGCTTTATCTTTTTCTTTTGACTTATCTTATTGCGCTCAATCCAAGGACCTCTCAATGATATCTAAATGAAGGATTTAGAGAGATAGAATGAAGAATCTATCATTCTTTTGTTTGCTATGCTTGTTGGACGTTCTTGTAAAATAACTTGGCAAATACTTGCTTTGTTAGATATGTATGGAGGATGTTTCAGACAACTTGTTGACTATTGCATTGATTGGTTATACCTTTCGGTGTTTGGTCCGAGATGTTTGAGACTTCTAAAGTGCATCCTAGCAAGGTTTCTGTATGTCATGTGTGAACAAGAATACTCCTATCTATTTGTCGAGTCAAAGTCCATCACACTAAGTACAACGCTATCTTGGTCCTTCATTCCTTGATGCATCGTGCTTACGCGTGTTATCAAACATAAAGTAAGTGATCCTTTTAAAATCCCAATCCTTGATAAGCAAATCATCCATCTATCATCATCATTTCTCATCATTCATTTCTCATTGTCATTTCTCATCTTCATCTCTCATAATGTTGGCTTGTGGGATCCTCTTGTCATCATCTCATTTCCGCACTAACATCATCATCACCAATGCATCCATCATGCATCCATCATGTACTCATATCATCATCATAATATAGATCTGTTAGTCTAAGCATCTCATAAATCATCCATTGCATAATCATGGCATATCAGATTCTCCATCTCATCCATCTCATATCATATCATCATTTAAGTTGTTTAGGATAATATAGATTTGTTATTCTAAGCATCTTGAAATCATCTCATTTGCATCATCATCCATAACCATCCATTTTGAACCTCTTTATCGCGAGATTGACCCTCAAATCGAATCTTTTCACTCGATCTCTCAAGGGGGCAATGTACCAGTGTACTTCTTTCTGCTGGGGCATCCGAAAAATCAGAAATTTTTTGATTTTGATCGCGGCAAGTTATTCTTTGAACCAATGCAACAAGTACATTGCTTCAAAGAGGGGCAAAATGTAGACACGTCAAATTTGCATTATGCATATTCATCCGCTCAATAAATAAATCAAATGCATCACATCCATTCACTTGGTAAATCGGCTTCTTATCATTTAAATAAATCGAAAGCTCACATCATAGTTTAATTAAATAAATCAAACTTTATTTAATTAAAATCTCAAAAATGCATCTTCCATCCTTTTCTGATTTAAATAAATCAAATATTTAAGTCCTAAAAGTTAAAATCATCTAAGCACCATTAAATCAGCATAATCATCATCTATTTAATCTAACCTTGATTAAATACTAATCTCACCCACTTGTATTCTCTAGATTCAGCCACTTGCACATATAAATCAATTTATTGATTTATTAAAAAACCTCATTTTCCCTCAACATGACAAGTCCAACATAGCATTTATTGCTATTTTTCTTGTCCCCCTCTCAAAATTTATGGCAAAATTTGAATTCAAATTCTCCCTCTCATGGGCACTCTTCCCAAATCTTGCACAACCATTGACCACTCACCACTTGACAAGTGTCTTCTTCTCATTGGAGGATCTTTAGTCCCACATTCACCATCTTGGCCAATCTCTCACCAAGAAAATCTATAAAAGAAGGCTTAATCCTCATTCATGGGATCCACAATTTTTATGCAAGGTTACTCTCTTGGTTTGAGAAATAATCTTGTTCTTCATCTCCATTGCAACACATCATCATTTTAGCTATTGATCAAGGGTTGGGAAAGGGTTACTAGCACATGTAACACCAATCCAACATGGAATAGGTAATTATCTTTCTTTTGAAATGTCTTCTTGATGTTATTTTCGTTGCTTGTGGTATTTCTTAGAGGTATTTGCAGATTTGTATGTTTCAGACTAACCTTTCTAATAAGTATTTGAAGTTGGTCTTACATGTAGATTTAGGGTACTTCACATCCATAGCAAGAAAATGTGAGAAATGAATAAAAAGCATATACATCCAGATAAACAATGCCATGAGATCAGAATTGATGAATCTATATATATATATATGCACAATGTATGTATCCAATGTCATGTACATGTATCGGGCCACTACTAGAAAAAATGAGTGGCTACTGAATATATGTCTACATAGAAATATCTACAAGTATGTATGAATATATATGTATCTCACTACAAAAATGATATATACAAAAATGATGATGATCCCCAAATCACTACTACATGTGGCTCTCAAAGCCCTCTGGCTCTGGTGGATGCTTTGGAAGCCATGGAAGGGGCTAAACAGTGGTCATGGAGCACAAATGATGAGAGAATGATGGGGAAAGAGTAGTCTCCATCCCTTTGATCTCCCCCTGTAAGGAGGATATATCCAGCTCCGCCTGCCATAACTGGTCCCGCAGTCGCTAAACCTCTACCAAGCTCATAGCCATCGGCTGCCCATTGAGGTCATCGAGACAACTCTGAAGGGTGTCACATGCCTGCTCAGTGGCATGATCCCTCCTCACTATCGTGTCTCACTGTCTACAGCTCCCCCAATAGCTGGTTGCGTTGTTGTCGCACGGTCGTTAGCTAGACGATCTATGCACCCTGCTCCTCATATGCAGTCCATAAGCATACAACCGACTGAAAGATGGGGGCATGATGCCCTGTGGACACTGGCCGATACACCTCAAGGGTTGATCCATAAATCTGCACAACAGGGGAAACCTCTAATATACATTGAGCTATAAGCCCAATCCATCCCTGTGCATCCTCTGCAACCACCAAAAAGGAAAATGCGTCAATACCACTTCACATATATAAGATACATATATCAGAAAACTAAAAGTACAAAACATAAAACAATGAACCATGTATACCTGGATCCCCCGACTGCCATGTTGGGTCAAGGTGAGGATCAGTACTCAGACCTGCACCGCTGGCCTTGGTGGCTGCTCCTGGTACTGCAAGCGACGCAACTGCAGTCAAAGATGGTGGTGCTGAAGAGATAGGGGTAACCGGTGGGGGGTCTGATCTCCTCTGTCACCTTGGCCTCGCTGGCACCGCCTCCTCCTCTTCCTCCCCAACTTGCTACCAGCCTCTCCTCTTGTCCTACAGTGGCAGGGCTGGTAAGTCCCCCCATGGATTAGGGTCTCCTCCTGGAAGACCCTCACTGAACACAGGAGCAGGCCAATGCCTCTCTCACCACCGTGTGAAATCCGCTGCTACACCGACATTATCCACCACCGATATGGGTGGTAGATCATGGTCAGACTCATGATCATCGGATGGGGCAATATCTGTGATAGTAGGGCGAGGGTGGTCCCTAACCCTCACCGCACTCCTATGGGCCCTAGTATAGGTGGGCACATCCCGTGGTATAGTCTGTGGTCAGCCATGCTGCTGCATGACCCGACTCCAGTAGTAGGGTACGATGACAAAATACATACGCCCAATCAAAAAAAATATCTTTGCAAGTTCCTCAAATATCCGTTGTCATCCACCCACCTAAAAAATCAATAGGGTCTCCATCGGACCCTATCTGCTGTGAGGGTATCAATCTGTAACTGCCAAAATTGTAAATCTCCGAACCTCCACTAGCCCGTCATGTCATACCAGTGGGCCATGGGGATCTGATACAATCATTGTTGGGGAAAACTAACTGACCAAGTGCACATGATATGGGAAAAACCCCACACTTGCAAAAGTGTGCACATTCTAAGGCTGCGGTACTCATAGTGCATGTACCAGCCTAGCTCCTAGTAGAGGTGCACAAGCATGTTGTGCCCCCAAGCGAAGATGGTCCTATGCTCAACCATCTCTCTGATAGTGTGGACGAGGCCCCCATGCAGGTGTGAGCCTCACCCATCGATCATGATCTGAAAAGTGACAATCACGACCATGACTTGGCAAATCAACGGTGTTGTGGTCCTCGCCTGGTCATACCAGTGCATGTAGATGTGGCCCATGTCATCACCGCTGTGCATCCTCCCTATGCAATAGCGGACGCCCTCCGCTCTCTCTTGTGTTGATCATGTGTCATCTAGGGCCACCCGTCGTTCGCGGATGGGTAGTCTAAGGATCCAATAGACATCCTCGAGAGTAGTGGTCATCTCCTAAACTAGTAACTAGAATGATGATGTAGTGGAGTTCCACCACTCCATGAGGGCCATAAGCATCCACTTGTGATATCTCATCTTTGACATGGTGAACACATGCTAGAGACTGACATGCTCCAAGAGTGTGACCTCATCCTCGGATAAGTGGTCCCTTTGCTTATGAACCATCTGAAATGCTTGCCCTCCAGGGTGCTCCCGAATCTCTGAGTACTCCTACCAAAAGTAAGAAAATTTTGAATCAAAATATTGACATTTTACATCAAAAAATTAGAAAAAAATACTAAAACTTATGCGCAACACACAAACATCTGCACGTCATGCATACGTCTCCCAACTACCATAGTCGCCTAAGAGATGTTAGCACGTCTCCAAGATGACAACGTGTAAGGGAGACGATAGCGTGAATCACAGACGACACCGTAGTTTCAAAACACATGCATGCAAAAAAGACGCCTGTGCACCTTGCTGGCGAAAAAATATTAAAAAATACATGAAAAGTCACTAAAAACAAGAGTTTGTGACCTACCTGGTCCACCTTGTGACCCTCGGCGATGTCCTGGCACAACTGTTGTAGCCTCGACTCCTCATACTCTCTCCCGCTAGGCATTTTGTTGACTTTTCTCTCATAAAATTCAACAATTTTCTCGTGGTGAATAGTGTAAATGATCCTTCTAGGGGCCCACCTAGGTATATATAGGGCCCCCAGGGGCCATTTTCCCTAGGACTTGTGGCTTCCCAGTTTTTCCTGAATTTTCCCCACTAAGTCAGGGGAAAACTCAGTAGGGGGCATAAGGTCGTCTCTTGATCATATTTTTCTTCTGAATTGACGACTTTTTTTCTTCATCATTCCTCTCTCTGTGGTGGCTTTCTTTTGATTTTGTTTTAGGCTGACCTAAACATTGAGTTTTGTAGGATGGAACATTCAACAATTTCATGACCGTTCAGATGTTGTTTGTCGAGCTCAGATGTTGGTGGCATCTTCAGTATCAGTTAGCTCAGCTACGGTAACCACTATGGTCTCTCATTGTTGGCACGCAAATCTATCAAATTTAGAAATTTGGGTGAAATTTTTTCTTTTCTACTTTAGTGAGGCTGATTTTTTCAAAATCGAGCCCACTAAAGTGGGGGAAAAAAGTAATATCGCAGAATTGCACTTAGGGGTAGTTCCATATTTTTGCATTTATGCCTAGCATTTATGACACCCTAAGAAATTAATGACAAAATCCCATGGATTGGAATTTCACAGTTCTAACTCTATAAGGACAAGTGGTTGAGCAATAGAAGCATGCCAATGCATTTTCCAAGAATAAAGGCCTTTGACAAATGTGTGACACGTAGACGTCTGCATGACGCGCTAGCGTCCTGAGCGTTTCCCAAGTTCAAAACATGGATTCTGGAAGGTTAACCCTTCAGACATGTGTCTTGGTGGTTACATTCTGAAGGTAATGGCTCTTTTCCGCCCTTGCAAGCATAAAAATCTCTTTTTGCCTCTCATTTGAAGGTTGGAAGATTGGAAGACCACACACTAGCTCTCATTCTGTTTTGCTACAACTTTGAGACTTCTTCTCCTTTGATAGCAGTACATTCACAGGCAAAGCCATGCCAGACTGAGGTCCCCCAGCAGCAGCAACAACTCTCAAGCAAGCACTCAACTGTGAATCCATGTGCTTCAGAGAGGGCCTTAGCCCATGGGTAATGCTCTCTTCCTTTCTCATTTTCCTTTTACACGCATTTATCTACTCCTTCGTGGTGCGAGTTCTACTCCCGAGTAGGTATTGCTTTCACCACACACTTTATTTACTCCTTTTGCATTCCCTTCCAATTTGGTTGTTCATGGAGGTGGGAACACCAAAGCGGGGTTTGACTAAAGTAGGCTACTATACAACCACCCAACAATTTTCTCCTTGATCCTTTGTGTGTAGGTCATGAAAAGGAGCTTGGAGTGAAGACTCGAGTGTTCGAGAAAAGGGTAAGCTTTCTCCAAGCATCATGGTATTTCCTTTGATATTTGTTTTCTGGTTAGGTAACAATCTCGTATAGATCACTCTTGAGTTTGCAAGTAGGATTTATTTATGTCCATTGAGTTCTTGAGTTCTTTGTTGCTCAAGATGCTAGCGCATCTTCTAGATGACAGCGCGTCGCGCTGGTGTCCCAGAACTATTCTAACGTCTTTTGGCCAAGAGCTCTCTCTTCTGGGATAAGAAACCTTTAATCCAACTCTCTTAGGATCTCTAACTATTTCCTTTGAAGTGCAACTGGGTTTTGGTTCTTTATCATTTTACTACTTTGAGGTGTATAAGAGCAGTTCGTTCCCTGGTGATCTCGAGAGAGAGGAGAGACCCGTGTGCTGCGAATCCATCTTATATCACAGGTTCATTGTGACATGCATGCAAAATGTCATATGTCTCATCTTCTCTCACACATCTCTTCATGATATGGTCTGGTCCAGTATAAAACAAGGATCCAAATCCAAGAGAAAGAAACATATTTTTCAACGAGTGCCCTTTTCTCTTTTAGAGAGAAGTGAGAAGGAACTCTACCTATGACCAAATAATTGACTATGTAAACATACTAGGGTGTTTGTATACTGAAGGAGTTTAGATTCTCATCGAGAAAAGAGTCATCTATGGGTTGATTTTCTTTTGATGTAGTCAGCCTTGAAAGAAAATATGCAACAACATTGGCCTTCCTTGGCTTATCCACAATAGTTATGTCAAACTCTTGCGTCAACAATAACCATCTTTCCAATCTACCTGTGATCAAAGGTTTATTCATAAGATATCTAATGGCTGCATGATCAGTGTGCAAAAAGATTTGGTAGCCGGTTATATAATGTCTGAATTTGTTCAGTGCATAGATTACTGCCAACATTTCTTTCTCTGTCAATGTATAATTAAATTCAGCTCCTTGTAAAGTTTTGCTGACAAAGTAAATGGAATTTTCAATAGCTCCTTTCTATCCTAAGACTGCTCCTATGGCATAATCAGATGCATCAGTATGGATGTGGAAAGGAAGCTCCCAATTAGGCCCTTTGAGTACAAGAGCATGAGGCAAAGCTGCCTTCAAGTCAGAAAATGCCTTGTCATAGTCTTCAGTCCATTGAAATTCAACATCTTTAGTGGGAAGTGTACAATGGTGTTGCTACCTTTCTGAAATCCATGATGAAATGCCTATAATATCTTGCATGACCTAAGAAAATCCTAACATCCTTTTGCTTTGCAGGTGTGGGTAGATTTGTGATTACCTCAATCTTTTTAGGATCTACTTGAATTCCCTTGTGGGAGATGTAGTGGCCAAGAACTACACCTTCTTACATCATCATGAAGCACTTTTCACTATTTAAGAAAAATTTTTGGTCTTCATATCTCTCTAGGACTCTCTTGATAGTTTCCAATGCTTGATTAAAATCAGCACCATAAGTGGTAAAGTCATCCATATAAATTTCCATGCAATCATGAGAAATGTTTGAGAATATGCTAATGACTGCCCTCTGAAAAGTTGTAGGTGCATTGCATAGGCCAAATGGGAGCACCAAATAAGCATAGGTCCCCCATGGACAGGTAAATGTGGTCTTCTCCTGGTCCTATGGTGCAATTTGGATCTAGTTGTAGCCACTAAATCCATCTAGAAAAGAAAAGTATTTCTTTCTTGCAAGTGTGTCCAAAACTTGATCAATGAAGGGTAAGGGAAAGTGGTCCTTCTTGGTGGCAGCATTAATTTCCCTATAATGAACACAAACTCTCCATTTCCCTTTTTTATTGGGCACAATCACTAATGGAGACACCCACTAACTATCTGAAATGGGGTAGATAAATCCTGTATCTAGTAATTTTTACAGTTCTCCTTTCACAATTTCTCTTAGTGCAGGGTTAATTCTTCTCTGTGACTGTCTTACTGGGGTGCAATCATCTCTAATGTAAATTCTATGTGTATAAAGTTTAGGGTCCAATCCCTTCATATCATGATAATCCCACACAAATGCATGTTGATGGGTCCTTAATAGGCTTGCCAATAACAATTGTTGTTCTTCATTTAACTTACTATTAACATTCAAATATTTTCCTTCTGACACCTAGACTTTTGTAGTTAACTCTATCATGGTTGCATCATTAACACATGGTACCTTTAGTTCATATGGCAGCAATGTATAAGACATACTTGTTGCTGCAGGAAGTCTATCTGTAGGAATAGTGGTTGCAGGAAGAGTGGCTATAAGAAGTCTGCTTGAAGGAACAATGTTTGCAGGAAGAGTGTCTGCAGGAAGTCTGTATGCAGGAACAATGGTTGTAGGAAGAGCAAGCAGAAGTGTCTTGACTAGAGTAGAAAAATGAGAAGATGATGCTTCCTCCACTTCACAATGGTTTTGAATGATGTTAGCCAAAACTTCATCCTCATCTTGGAGCTGCATGACAGAGCTTCTACCTAGCATCATAAGCTACACCACAGAATTAACTTCCTCGGCCTCTTCACCAACTCATGGCCATACAAGATTATCTTCCTCATGAGATGGCTGAGAAAGTGGATAAAGAACAAGCTTTTTAGTGCTCCTCCCATCTGAAATGGTCATGTTTTATAACCGACATCCAATGTATGCATTTGCAGTTGCTAACCAAGGCCTTCCAAGAATAATGGGATACCCGCCTAGTGTAGCTTAGGAGAAAGAATCATAAAGTATGTTGGGTACTCCCAGGAATCTAGAACTACCACAAGATCCTCCACTACACCATAAGGATTAACAGTAGAGCTATCAACAAGCTGCAGGATAGTAGGAGTAGATCTCATGCTTGCAATGTCTAGTTGTTGTAGGATGTCTTTAGTCAGTACATTTATTGTTGCCCCTAAATCAATCAGAGCATTCTTTACTTGGACTCCATTTATAAAAACTGCTACAACAGGACTGCCTAGGTCATTATACTTGGGGATAGTCACTTTTCCTAGCATGATGTCAGCTAGGTGTCCCATCACATGAACTGTAGTTGGGTCCTTCTTTTTCCTACCTAGCTTCTTGAAGCATTCTTCCTTGATAGCTTTGCCATAGATTAGAACATCCTTTATGGCCTTAAATAGAGGCATCTGGACACATATATGCTTTACCTAATCCAAGATATCAAAATTTGTATCCTCCTTTTCTTCCTTCTTCTTGGCAACTTCCAATCTCTGAGGAAATGGTGGCTCTTGTTCAATCTGCTTGACTTGGACTAGTTCAGGATTTTTAGGTACACTTGGTTGAATGGGATTATTCAAAGGTTCCTCTTCCTCTTCCATAGGAAGTTCAGTGATAATGATTTTGGAAGGGGTTGGTAGAGTATTTCTTGAACGCAAGTGGATGTCACTTACACTAACATCATATGTAGGGAATTGATTGGAATAAGAAAAGTATGCAGACTACTACTGTGGTTTGTTATTTGGATTGGGTGTGGGCTGAGCTAGTAGCTGAGTAGGTTTAGGTGCATTTGATCTTGGATTAGCAGGTGGAGGCATTATAGCAGGTGGCTGAGGCTTAGAAGGTGGTTACATGTAATTGGTTGTCCTAGTAGGCCATTGTTGTCATTCTCTCCATTGATTTGTTTGTTGCCAATTTCTTGGAGGTGGCTGTCAATGCCCTTGAGGTTATTGCCACTAGGGTGGAGAATTCTAATGACTAGGCCAAGCATTTGGAGGGTTACTCCAAGGCTATGGTGGATATCCTCCATAACTGGATGGATATGGGGGCTGCCATTGGTTACCAGATGAATAGGAATTAAAATATGGCCCAACATAGGATAGTGGATCCGGTGGCATACCTTGTCTTGGAGCCCAATACTTCCTTTGTGCAACATATTAGACTTGGTCTTCTTCTATATAGATTGGCTTGAACTCAGGTGGAATGTGCTTTCTTTCAAGATTAACTACCATCTTACATCTGTAGTCCTTCTTTTGTTTGTAGTGGGGGCAATACTTTGTCAACATTGCCTTTGACTCCTCTTGCTTCTTCTTGGCCTAAAGTGTATCTAGCTGAGTAGCTAGATTATTTATAATCTCTTGCTTGAAGTTTGCCAACAAATGAGTAATCTCCATTCTTGAAAATCCACTGGTAGTTGACTTACCCATGGAAGATTGGTAAGCTCTCCCCTTATTTGAAGCTGCCCTAGAGTAGTTCTGGCATATTTTCTTGATATCTTCCCAAGGAACTTGGGAGATATCTCCTCCTCCCATGAGGTCCAAGGCATCAGTGCAACTATCATTGGTTCCTCTAAGGAAAATAAACTTTTGTGAGTCTTCATTAGGTCTATGGTGTGGAGATTTTTGTAGGCAAAACATAAAACTTGCAATATAATCTTCCAGTCTCTCATCTTCCTTTTGTTGCATCTTGAAAATGTCACCTCCCCTCATGTCATTGCCCCTACAATATTCCTTGTATTTCTCAAGGAATTTTGTCTTCATGTCTTCCCAAGTTTCCACAGTATCTCTGCCTAGGCTCATGAACCATCTTAATGCAGCCTCTTTCAAAGTGGTAAGAAATAGATTAAGCCTATGGGCATCAATAGTATAATCATAACTCCTACAAAGTATGTCAAACTCAAATAAAAAGGTATCCGGATCTTCTGTGACAAGTCCATAAAACTTGGGGAGTGCTGAGGCAGGAATGTTTTTGATGTTGTCAACTTCATTTTGATGCATGATGGGGAAAGGAAAAGCTGGTTGGTTAGGTCTATTCCTATTTGCATCGCCCATGCCTGATTGATGTAGTTTCAAAGAAAAGGGGTTTTCAAGCTGATTTTGGTCTTCAGAGGAGACTTCAAAGCTAGTCAAATCAGGATATGCATCAAAAAAGGGGTGTGGATCTTCTTCTTCTTCTTCTCTTGGTAGGTTCTGATATTCATCTAGCTAGAATGGATTAGGATTGTTAAGAAGGAATCTCCCATAAGCATGCCTTCTCCTTCCTCTATGCATGCAGTATCACTCACTATTAGTTAGCTCACACAAAGAATTGGTAAAGAATAAGGGGGTCATTACTTCCTAAATGAGGATATACTAAGAACACATTCTAGAAATATTACAACAAGAAAAACTACCAATGACTCCAAAAGACTCCCTAGTTTGACACCATCCTCGGCAATGGTGCCAAAAATGTTGGCCTTCTACAATGATTTAATAACTAAACCCTTATTGTCATGATTCAGAGATTGGAAATCTAACCTAAATAGCTATTTCAATCATCATGAAGGTGCATTTAACTTGTTAACCCAAGGACGTGAACTTGAAATTGGTCATCACAGTATGTGCACTAGGAACTCAAAGTAGCCATTTCATTCTACAACTAAGGAACACACAATGCTGAAGGTAAATTGCTTAGAAGGGAATACCATAAATTCCAACAATCAACCAACAACTACATCAAACTAAAATGCATAACAGGAATAAAAATCTAAGCAAGAAACATGGCACTATTCTGTTTGCTTTGGCTGTAGGAACAATAACAAAATGAAATTCTAGTGGCTACAGGAACAGTCGATGTCAGATTTCTAACTAATTACTAAACAAAAAATAATACTAAACTAATGTTAAACTAAGAAGGCAGATTACTCACCAAGTGGGTCACCTTGGATAAGTATCCTCTAAAACTAATGAGAACTTAGATGCTCAAACTCATAACTTTATTTTATTCAATGTAAATCATGAGTACAAAAGAGTAGTGTATCTATATTACTAAAAATTTGAGAGTGCAAGTACAATATTAAATTGTGCAACCTTCTGAGGAAGGATCATCAGATGTTTATTTATACTACCAGCTAAACAAGGCAGTCAAATCCATGACTGGGAGGATGCCATTTAGGGAAAAAAGAGAAAATGGAGCAATGGTGGTTACACATGCATGGAATCTGGTCAGACATATAGGTCCAAACAAAAATTTAGCACAACAGTAACACTCGCGCATGCTCAATCATTAAAGTCCACTACAAGGTGGTTACATTTGGTTGCATGAAGAATCTTCTGTTGTCAACCTCCTTTGAATTTGAGCGATTCCTTTGCTAGAATTTATGGTGCATGCCTAGCTAGCGGTGTCTTCCTCAAATTAGCATATTAAATTTACATGACAATGTCAATATGCACAATAACTACACATCTATAACCACCTTAAGAAACATTCATTAACCGCATGTAAAATCAATATAGATAATCCACATAATATGCCAATGTCATTAAAACTTATAGAGATAGGATTTAAGTCCAATGTCTATGGTTTGAGGGAAACATTATGAAAATATCAATATTTAGCATCAAATTCCATGACAAATGTCAACAAATAAGCTATAGATTCTACCCATAATTGGACCAAAAACTAGGCTCATAAGGGGTCATTACCCTTTCCATGTTTGTAGGAGATAAGATTCCTTCTAGAAATCATCTAGAAATTATCTCTATCACTTCATCATTCCCTAGGTAGGTTGTTAGAATTTACATGTTGTCACATTTTGTTTGATCGTAACACATGGCAACATCACATAGCTTACTACATCTCAACCTTGCCTATATAAGGAGGGTTATTGTATCATTTGTATCATACATTTTCATATTTCATACCTCATCACTTGAGAGGTCTTAATATCAAGCAAGCTCATTCTTGCATATCCTCTTGTGGAAGGTTTAGCATTGTTTTTGCAGGTGTTCCTGGGTGTCAAGCTAATATCTCTAGCTCTTACAAATTCCATATCTTTCTTTTCCAGCACATTTGCATGTTCTTCAATCAAGATTTCTTTTTCTTTCTTCTACTTTTCCTTTTCTTGTGCAAACTCATCAGTCACCATCCATAACTAATAACCAAGTGACAAGGTTGTATGGTGAATTGGATATCTTATGGAAGGAGGTCTCTGATCTGGTATTGCTAGTTCTCCATCCCCAATCTTAGTTATGGTCAATTTTTCCAACAAATCAAGTTTAGTACCATAGCCATATGTTTGCAATTTTTCCTCCATTTCCTATATTTTTGTTTCCCTTTCCTTGTCCTTCTTTTCATAGCTCTATAATACCTCTTCCAAATGTTTGATTTTGTCCAAGGCTTCTTGGAGCTCTTTCCTAACATTTCTTTCTTCTATATACATTTCCTTTGTTTCCATGAACTGCTCATTACCTCCCCCTTCATAGTCTTCATAGGTAGAACTATCTAGAGTTTTCTTTTGTGTTTTCTTAGCAGTAAACACATCTTCTAACTCTGAACTAGAAGTAGTAGACACATATCTCTTCCTTTTCATAGGTATATTTACATTACCAGGGACATCTCCCTTCCCTTCAAAGTTTGTTTCTACTAAAATGACATCTTCCTCTTGCTATTCTTTACTCTTTTCCTCTTCTTTAGGTTTCTCTATATTTCCCCTTGTGACACCTTGTTTGTTTAATCTATATGAACATATAGGTGTAGGTGTCTCCCTCTAAACATCCTTCTCCTTTTGAACATCCTTATTCTTTTATGTTTTAGAAGGTGTGGATGATGTGGATGTACTGCCTTTTCTGCTCTTGAGTTTTTATGATTTTGAAGAAGATAAAATTTCCTCAACTACTGGTGACCTACACTCTGGCACATTATGCTCCTCATGCTCACCTTGGCTATGGGTACGTGAAGCTATAGGTGAGACATGAGGAATTTCTCTTACAAGTTCATCTTGTGGCTCTAAAGTCTCAGGTACCACATGTGCATCTAGTAAACTATTAATATCTTCATATTTCTTAAAATCTTCCTAGTCTACTTATGGGTACTGAATTCTCAAGCTTCTATTTACCATTAAAGCAATCAAACAGTGGTTTGATAGGGCAGTGTCACTTTTTCTCCTTTGATACTCTGATGCCATTATTTTCAACATATTATAAAGAAAATTTGGTACATTTACCAACATATCGTGCCAAAGGTGACTAAGCAATTTAAAATATACTGTATACAAAAGATTTTTCCTACCATCACAAGTAAGATATCTAACATTGTAGGAAGTCCAATTAGCCCAAAGCCATTTAAGAGAGAGCCTCCTTGTACCTTGTGAAGATGAGTCTAAATTCTCTCCTCATTCACAAAATTCCTCTCTAGATGCAACTGCATCTACACGTATTGGATACTTTGCTCCAGTTTTAGGTAACCCCGAAACTTTTGCTATGGTGCCCTCATATGCATCCAATGATAGTCCTTTCACCATTGCTTCATCATGTTCTAGTGTGGGTGCATTAAACCTTCTTGCTATCTCATTGTCAAATTCTGTTAGTTTCAGGAAGTAATCAAGCCAACCAACTCTTGTGAAAATAGGTAAGACCATCATCTTATAGTATTTTCTTGTGAGCCGATGACTCTCTCTTGATAACATCTCCCCCCATTATGACTTTCTTTCCTCTGCTCAATGTGTTTAACCTTGAAAATTAAAATTAATTCCACACCACCACCTTCAAAACCCTTCTCCTTTCTGTTGTTTAGTCATGCACTTTCACTGTCATACCATAACTGTAACTCCCTTTCTTAGTGTAAACTTAATTTTAGCTCACAAATAGGTTCTTGGTTCAACTCTGGGTTGGACTTAGCTCAAGTTCACAGGATTGGGATTGGCAATTGGAAGTATCAACAAAAAATAGATGTAAATTTTAGGAGGGTTTTGCATGTCGCATCTATCTATTGCATTTGGTTTATATGGAAGATTTAAAAAAAATAGCTAAGTTGTACCCTCCCCCCAACTTATTATTTGAAGTGACCTCACTTCAACTCGTGATTGGGAAGGATATGATTAGAAAGTATGGAAAATAATGGTATGAATATTTCACATGCATAATTTAATATGAGAGACATAATGAAAGCTTAAATAAATCTATAGTAGTTATGATAGTATACCTTGCGTACTTGTCGAAAAGGACTAATTTATTGTCATGTGTGTAAACTAAATAGCATGTATCTAGAATATAATTTGATGTGACCAGAAATAACTGTAGGTGAATGAGTTGTGAAGTGGCGGATGCAGCGTAATAAAGTGGATTAGATAGATAATAGCTGGAGATTTGATAGCTTGAACATTTAAAATGGGATTTGGCAGCAAGAAATAAAAGATTTGTGTTGTGGGTACTTATTATAAAAAGATGGATATTGCATGTGAGTATTTTGAGGTGAATGCACGTGTACTGCAACTAATGTGGCATGAAGTAATTTGAAAATTCTCTCTACCAAATGATGCTACGAGTACCTTCGGCAACAAGACCCATTTTGAGTATTGACAACTATTATGCTATAGGCACCTGCTATAACAAGACCCTTCTAAATGCATAATAAAAATAGGTCCCTTTGGAGAAAATATAAACATCATTATAACCATGATGTGTGTGCTTGTGAGGTAAAATATGAAATTAATCCTGAGTGATCTCAGGGATTGAGCTGTGTAGCTCAATCACTGGGTCACCTAAAGTACTTGGTATGTCATGTGCTATTGAGATATCCCTTTGTGTGTCTGAACTTGTATCTGGATCACTGCAAACACCATACTGCTAAAATAGGGTGAAAATGAAATAGTATTTTTGTAGTGGTTTCCTATACAACTTCAATCTATGGCTAGGAACCAGAAGAAAGAATCTAACTACATCTATGGTGTGCAACTTGACTGATCCATTAGGATAGACTTGATTGATTTCATTGGATCCCAACCACTTGTATTAGAGTTTCCCTTTGAAGTCTTTGTATCTTGAATCATATAGCAATGTCAGTCCCATACATTAAACTCCTTTGTTTTGATATACTGGTCATGCCACTTTATCCTTTATTGTTGTACTACCTCAATTTGAGGGATTGTGTCCATCCTAATTTCATCCAATCCATTTAAATTATATAACCTCTCCTTTTGAGTTGTTGTTAGATCCATTTCTAGTTCCATTCTGTCCTTAATGTCTTATATTCAAACTCAATTGGAATGACTGTTGTTTTACCATACACTAGCACATAGGGTGTAAAACCAGTTGTTTTCCAAGTTGCTCTATATGCCCATACTACTTCTAGTAACCTTGCAACCCAATATTTCCTATGTAGCTGCACTGTCTTGGTGAGAATACTTTCAATTTCTCTATTAGTAACCTCCACCTGACCATTGGCCTAAGGGTGTTAAGGTGTTGAATTCTTGTGCCTAATTTGGTATTCTTCAACTAGTTTGGTGATGAGGTTTGAAGTAAACTATGAACCTTGATTAGTGACTATTTTCCTAGGTACTCCATGCCAAGTAAAAATGTCCCGATACAATAATTTAGCCACATTTCCATCTCTAGCAAACTATAAGGCCTTTCCTTCTACCCACTTAGTTAGATGGTCAGTGCAAACTAGAATGTATTCCTTGTTATTGGAAGTAGGCGAGATTGGTCCAATAAAGTCTAGACCTCATTTGTGAAAGGGAGCTAGTGTTAACTAAGGTTGCAATGGAATTTCATCACTCCTTGTTTGTTTACCCATCCTTTGGCACCTATCACAACTCCTTGTGTATTTAACATAATCCTTATGGAAAGTTGGCCAATAATAACTAGTTGCGAGGATCTTAAATGTTGTTATTTTTGTTGTAAAATTCCCTCCACATGGCTCATCATGGCAAGCCTTCATAATATCAAAAATATCATCTTCCCTTATGCACCTTCTTATAATGTTGTCAAGGCTAGTGTAAAATAGATAACCTGATATCCAAGAGTATGGAAAACACTTGTGTACCAATTGTCTCTTTTCCCTTGGAGAAAAAAGTGGTGGAATCTGCCTTGTTACTAAATAATTTTCAATGTCAGCATACCAGGGTACATGTACATTAAGAGCAAACAAGTGTTCATCTGGAAATGAATCATCCACTATCCCTTGAGTTAATTGTGTTGGAAATCTTGACAAAAAATATGCCACTACATTAGCCTTATAGGTTTTTCCACTATTGTAATATCAAACTCTTATAGAAGGAGCAACCATCTTACCAATATACCCCCAACTATAGGCTTGCTCATTAAATTCCTGATAGTTGTGTGGTTTGTATGGACAAAAATTGAATAACCAATGATATAATGCCTAAACTTATTAATGGAATATACTATTGCTAGCATCTCTTTTTATATAATAGCATAATTCAACTCTACTCTCTAAAGATTCTTGTTAATGTAGTAAATTGCATATTCTTTGTTACCTTCTTTCTGACCCAAAACTTCTCCAATAGTACATTCTGAAGCATTTGTATGTATATGAATGGGCAAGGTCCAATTTGGACCCCTCAAAATAGGGGCTTGAGTCAAGGCTTTCTTTAGCTCTTCAAAGGAGTGTTGACACTCTGATTTCCACTCAAATTCAATTTCTTTACTTAGAAAAGCAAATAATGGCGCATCAATCTTAATAAAGTCTTTAATAAACCTCTCGTAGTAGCATGCATTCCCAAGGGAACTTTTGATATCTCTTTTCTTTTTTGGAAAAGGTAATGTAAAAATAATTTCTATTTTATGTGGATCAACTTGAATCCCTGAATTAGATATGAAGTGCCCTAAAACAATTCCATGATTCATCATCATAAAGCACTTTTCATTGTTGAGTGACAAGTTGTGTTCTTTACATCTTTTTAATACCTTTTCTAGATTGTTGAGGGCTTCCTCATAAGTTTCCTCATACGTGGTGAAATCATCCATAGATATCTCCATACAGTCATGAGCAATATCAGAACAAATGTTGAGCACTTCCCTTTGAAAGGTAGCTCGAGCATAGCATAAACCAAAGGGTAGAACAAAGTAGGTATAAGTACCCCAAGGATAGGTGAATGTAGTTTTGTCCTGATCTTCTAGAGGAATTTTTATCTGATTGGAACCACTAAAACCATCTAGGAATGAAAAATATTGTTTCCTAGCTAAAGAATCAAGCACTTGATCTATAAAGAGAAATGGAAAGTAGTCCTTCCTAGTGGTTGTGTTTAGTTCCTTATAATCTACATAAACTCTCCATTTTCCTCCTTTCTTGGGAACAATGACCAAAGGTGAGACCCATTCACTGTCAGATATAGGATAAATAAAGCCAACATCAAGAAGTTTTTTAAGTTCATCTTTCATTATTTCTCTCAAGGCAGGGTTCATTCGTCATTGAGGTTGTCTAACGGGTCTATGACCATCATTGATATAGATCCTATGCATACATAGTTCAGGATCTATGCCTTTCATATCATGGTAACCCCATGCATATGTTGTTGTGTGTGCATGTAGCACTTTATGTAGAGAATTATGTTGCTCTTCAATCAAAGCATTGTTTATGTTCAACATTTTTTCTGGAAAGATCAAGACTTGGAATTATTGGTACACATTGTTGTGGAAATAAGGAATGAAAGATTTGAGATATTTCTTCTAGGGAATTGGTGGGTATAATACTTTGCAAGGGGTCTTGTAGGCATGTAGGACAATCCTGTTGCTCAAACTCCTACCACAATCATTCTATATTATGTGAGCAATAAGCTCATCTTCATCCTAATCATCCAATTGAGGGTTGTGTTCTATATTCATCAATGTCTACATGGAATAATTGTCTTTCTCATCCAAAGTGGTCCAAATAGGTTTCTCAAGATCAACATAAGGTTGTGTTGGAGGATAGAGGACCAATTTATTGGTCACTATCCAATTAAATATTATCATATTGTCAAACCCACAACCTATGAATGCATTATTTGTAGCTAACCATGGTCTTCCTAGGATGAGTGGGTATCCTACAAGATTAACCTTTGGATGTAACACTATGAAATTAGCAGGATATTCACAAGAATCTAATGTAATAACTAAATCTTCAATGATTCCTTCAAGCTTGATTTTTGACCTATCAACCAATTGTAGAACAATTTATGTAGGTCTAAGGTTGGCTAACTGAAGTAATTGCATTGTTTCTTTAGTTATAACATTGATTGCTTCCCCTAAGTCTATTAAGGTGTTCTTGATAAGGGTCCCATTAATCTTAATGTCCGCTAGTGGACTACCAAGGTTTGTGTACTTAGGGAAAGTTGTGTTCCCTAACATGATATCTACAAGGTTTCCTAGGACATGTACTATCTAAGGATCCTTCCTTTTCCTCCATGGTTTCTTAAAACTTAGGTCCCTGATTTCTTTAGTATAGTTTGGAATGTCCTTAATAGCTTGGATGAGAGGAATCTTAATATTAACATCCCTAAGTTGACACAACAGGTCTGTCTCGGCTTGTGTGTGATGCTTTTGAATGGCTAAGCATTTAAAAAAGGAGGCTTTGGACTTGAGGTAGTTTGGTGTACCTGATTTGACTAAGGTTCCTAAGGTGTTTTGATTGAAGCTTCAATTGCAGGTTCTTCATCCTCCATCTCAATGATTTGAGGGGATGAAGGTCCAACAAGTTATTTTCCTGATCTAAGGTGGACATCACTCACCTTTGCTCCATAAGTGGGGTATTATATAGCTTTGTTAGTATAAGCTTGTTAGACAGGTTTGATGTTAGGGTTAGGTGTAGGTTAGGTAGGTATTTGTGGTGGCTTGGGTGGCTAGGATGTAGGATTTGATGGAGGTATAATGGCTTGTTGTTGGGGTTGAGGAGGAAGCATAGGCCACTGATAGTTCATGTTTTGATTCTACCATTGCTAACCTTTTTTCCATTGAGGCGACCACTGGTTCTATTGTGTTGGTCATTAGGGATTCTAATTGAAACCTTGGAAATTTTATTGTGATCAAGGATTTGGATGCTGCTGATTCCAATTTTTTTGGGGTTGTGGCCATTGTTGAGGTTTTTTCCATTGATTTTGGTTTGCTAGCTAGGGTTGAGAGTTCCAAGTAGAAAAGTTCTAATTTCCAATGGGAAAGGATGAATTGAAGCTAAGATGGTCTTGTGGCATACCTTTTCTTTATTTCCATGTCCTTCTTTGAGCCATGTAAAATATTTGTTCATCCTCTCCTCAAGTGGTTGAAAACTAGGTTTCTCAACTTTATCTTGTTGGATGCTAGCCACCTTCTTGCATTTATAGTTTTCTTTCCTTTGCTTATAAATTGGGTAGTATTTAGTGAGCACTGATTCAACTTCCTCTTTCTTTTTCTTGATATGGAGAGTATCCAACTGAGTTGCTAAGTGGCTAATAATGTCCTCCTTCATGTTGGACAATAGATTTCTTAATTCTATCTGTGAAACCCTTGTGGATAATTTACCAATAGTGGATGTCCTATCTCCTCTTGGTCTCTTAGTGAAGGTCCTGGAATAATTCCTATAGACCTTGCAAATGTCTTCAAATGGTATTTGAGAGATATCCACTTTTCCAATGAGGTTGAGGGCATCCATACAGTCCTCATTGACTTCCCTCAAAAATACTAACTCGAGGGATTCTTCAGACAACTTGTTTTGGGGGTTTTTCTTTAAAGCAAACCGAAATCTCTCCATGAATATTCTAGTGGTTCATCCTCCTTCTGTGACATTCTAAAAATGTCATCTCTCCTCCTATCAAGTCCCCTACAATAGTCTTAGTACCTCTCCAAGAATAATGTCTTTGTGGTATCCCAATCAGGAAAAACATCCCTACCTAATCCCATGAACCATCTTAGGGATGCATCTTTTAGAGTGGCAGGGAAGAGTTTGAACCTATGAGAATCAAAAGTATAGTCATAACTTCTACATAAGACATCAAATTCAAACAAAAATGTATTTGGGTCCTGACTCCTTATTCATTAACCCATAAAAGATTGGTAAGGCTGAAGGACGGATATTCTTCAACACAGTAGCCCTTTCCTAGTTAGTGATTGGGAACTCAAAGGTGGCACATTTAGGATCATCCACTACATCTCCCATGGTTCAATATGTCCCCTCTATAAGTGTAGTAGATGTTGGTGATGGGGAAATTTCTTCTTTAGTATTACCCTCACTCTGAGTATTAGATTCACCAATTTTTGCTATGGCTTCTTGGCATGTAGAGGGGAGGAATCTACCCAAAAAATCTCTCTGCCTCAACATACATGAAATATGGCTTTATATAGTAGTGGTCCTGCACAGTGTTAGTGTATCTTTCTAGTGTTGTGAAAAAAGTAAGTATAATAGTCCTAATGCTGAAAAATAAAATGTAAACTATGAAAGCTAAAAAAACCAGTCTATGAAGATAGTGCCATCCCTAGCAATGGTGCAAAAAATGTAGTCTAAACTAATATATTGTAAACTTGGTAGAACCTACACAATTTAGAGGTATATATGGCTAAACGGTCCAGTCAACATTGTAAAAACTACATTGAAGTGTCAACCCAAGGTTTATAAACTTGTGATGGTGTTGCACTGTATGTGCCTTTAGAGACTTAAGACTACCTAGGTTATCCTATTCAAGATGTTCTACTTGCTGGAAACTTAAATAATCACAAAATAGTAAAAGAACAAACTGGCACTAATGACTACGGGCGTCTACACCTTAACCTATAACTTAACTATTGCTAATAAAGTGTTATTGTATCAACTCAAAATTGATCAAAACTAACAACTAAGCTTATTATAACCTTCAGAGTGCTACTGGTTAACCAAATAAATGCATGCTTATGAACATTCATTACTAATAATCAAAATATAAGGATCTATTCTAACTTGCATGCAATTTATAAAACAATGATGAACATAAATAACTACTAAAACAAAAATAAACAACTATAAATGAAGTGAAGAACAATTACCTTGAGTGGCCTGCTCAAGTGGATGTCCTCACTTAACTAGAACTAGATCTAATATCTGATTTTATGCATGCATGTAAAATTTAACTCCATTCATTACATATCACAAAATATTACACAAAATCTTCTTCACAGATTATATTCAATGAAACCATTCTAAATACTCAACATGTGTATAATTGATAATTAAAAACTAAAAAACAATTGATAATGAAAATATTTGAAATCAACTAACTGATCTAAGAAATCAACCACCGGCTATATATAAGCACAAGGGAGTCTTATTCTAAGCAACAACTAACTGCAATCATTAACTTTCACTCCTAGATATCAGAGCATATAGTTAAGATTGAATTTTTCAAACTCTATCTGAAAAGAAAGAAGAATCCTAATAGAACTAAAAATATATAGAACAAAATTGCATGTAAAACACACAAATAGTTATTCAGAATCCTATCAACAAAATAGTTCTTCTTCTCCAATTCTTTATTAACTTGTTATAATGATGCACGCTCAACTCCATCAGGCGTCTTCATACAATAATTATTGCATTCAACTTAATCTGGAACTTCCTCTATTTTGTTGTCTGAGTCTTCCTTTTGTTGTGGGTTATAGCTTTAGTTGCTATAGGATATAGTTTCTCCTTGGCTACAAAAAGGTTAATTCACAAAACATGTGCACAAGGCTAACTACCATAATTAAAACACACAATTCTATCCATATTTCATGTTTACTCACATATAAACTATGCAATGCTACTATATTATAACCATATTTCCATACTATGATTTAGGTCCAAGTTTGTATAATAAGTATGAAAATATAGTATAATATAGGAGTATTGTTTGAAAGGTATATCTAAAACTGTCTGAAAGTATGCATAAAAGCAACAAAAAATAGGCTAATAACTAAACCCATCACCAGTCATAGCAGATGTCATTGTAGAAAGAAATGAATTCTCCTTGTTAGGAGAAAATATGGATTCTTCCTCACAAGGTACTAAAAATTTGTCTTTTCCTTGGCTTTGGGCTTTAATAGCTTCTTACATAGTTAAATATTTGACACATGATGGGTAGCAGTCATTGCTATACATAGTCCATTTCAAATTGTTATGTCATATATGCCATGACAAGCATGTAAATGTTCCCAAATTTTTGTACAACCTATTAAAAAGAATGCCCTCTGAATATAAAAGGAAAATAAACAACACAACATTATTTTTTTTTTTTGCTTAGTTACATTACTAGTAAAGAGGATCCTTAGGGTTTAGTTCCCAAATGTTTCTTGGGGAGACTTTCTTAATTGTAGTAATATCAAAAGTATCCTTGAATTGCCTAATGAGGGAAATAAAGGCCAATAACAAATAATAGAAGAGCCTACTACTATTGCTCCGAGGGAAGGAATGCTCTATCGTTCCCTTGTTACAACACCTACCTGCAGCATGGGAGAACCAAAAGAGCAGGGTTTGTAGGAAACATAGCCTACAGCCTCTACCAAACATCCCACAGCATAGAGAAAATAATAAACCCTTATTTCTAAGAGGACACAAGAAGGTAAAAAGAGAAAGGGTGGAACTTCTTCTTCTACACCTACAAAGGGGCAGAATAGGCCCACACAATCTAGGAGGTGGTCACATCATCTCAAGAAGAAGGGCCAATGAGAGGCATAGGTAAAAAGAAGAAAGAGGATATTGTTATGATTGAGATAGATTCGAGATCAGAGGGGAATTTCCCTGGAGATGTGAATATACCAGTTGTACAGTCACTATATTTTACTACCACTTTTGAACCAGATTCAAAAGATATTTTTGTAGCCAAGAAAATGAGATCTCCAAAAAGCCTTGTTTTAGAGGGTTGTGATACACAAGTGAAATGGGATATGAGAAGTTTTTGGAGAAGGATGAGGAAATTTTTTATTGAAGAAAGATATGTTAATAAGGAATTTCAAGAAGTAATGCAAATAATAAAGCACTTGGAAGAATTTTTAAACACATACCAACAAAAGGGAAGTGAGTGGGATGCTAGGATTAAAGAATCAGAGGAGAGGCTCCATATGTTTGGGCATGGGTCAAAATTGGAGATACTCACACAACTTTCCATGGAAAAAGTAGAAGGGAAAGAGCTGGTATCCCAAGGCTCAATTCCTCAAATTAAAACCCCCACTGGATCAACTGTAGTGTCCCTAGGTGTTGAACTATGGAAGAGAACACATGAATTCTCCTAGGAAAAGAAAGAATGGGCAAGGGAGAGTTGAAATGTTTTCCAACCACACCAAGGCACTGGAAAATCAAGAAGCAAAATTAAAAAGGTTGAAGGTAAAGAATGAAGAAATAACTGACAAGGCAATAGTATTACTAAAGTGCAGGCCACCTGCTAGAGTTTATGCTTTATTCTTGTAGGAAATTTTTTAGTGTTTTCAGTTTAGCCAATTGATTAGTGATCTTGTAGAAATGAAAAATAAATTCTTGCTTTTAGATACTTTCTTCAATTCCACACCAGACATGTTGCAAGTATGAAGGTGTTGTCATTGATGTCAACTAGTTAATTGGTTGACAATTGGTTGTTGTCATTGGTGTCATGAATGTTGGAAATTGGATGCATATGTTAAGGATATTGAGAGAATTGTAATAAAGAAAGGTTGTAGGTATTTAGTGTTTGCACCAGGTTTTTCTTCGAGATTTTTTGCTATGCTAGTGAGGATCTGAGGTATTGTTCATGGTTGTTGGTAGTTCCTATATCTAAATTTTGGGTTTCTAGATCACTGTACATTATGAGTTATGTTCACCAATTGTTTACTATGCTTTTTTGTGTATCTGGCTAAGGTCTGGGAGAAATATAGTTGCTCCTTATTTCTTCTTGTTTCGGTTTTATGACTTGCGGTTCTCAAGATAATTTGATGAGGTTGTGTTCAAGTGAAATTTGTTATCTAGAAGATTGGATCACGTTAAGGTTGTGTGTGCTTAATTGATTTATGTGTTTTATACTGGTATTGTCTAACCTTGTGTTAAACACTACTTACAAAGTTCATCAAAGCGTGTTGAGGCATGTTGGGACTTAATTAGGTCCTCATTAACTATTTTTTTCGGTTTCCCTCATTCTAATTCCACTATAGAATGTTTTGGAACTGACCTAATTTGAATTTATAAATGCAAATGGTGTGTGGCCAACTTTGGATGAGTTTCAAAGTTGAAGATGCTATAAATATAATTTGAGATGTTTGTGAAAGATGAATGCAAGAAAGATAGATGGATGAAAAATTGTGTGTGTTTGAGAAAATCAGTGTGAAATCTAATTGTTGAGTTTTTAAAGGCAATGAGTTGAAGGTTTACTCTATCATTCAAGCATGTCTGCAAGAGTGTGAGCACATTGTGGTGGAAATATTCGTTGCATTGAGATTATTTTTCTCTCTGCAACAAATCTCCTCTATAGTCTTTGTAATTCTATGGTTGTGAGCCCTCTGGGTGGTTAACCCTTGTTGGAAAATGAGTCATGTTCTGGATAGTAATTCTTGTTTTGGAAGTGAGCCTTTTTGATAGTGAGCCTTTGTATTTAGTTTTGATAATCTCTATATTGTGAGCTAATCCTCACCATGGTTTTTCCCTCGTTGGGTTTTCAATGTAAATCTGGTGTTGTTGTGTGTATGGTTTTTCTTCTTTTAGTTATTCTTTTGCACTTAATGATTAATCATATTATCAAAGTAAATGATTTGTGAATGGTAATTGATCTAACTTCTAGTAAAAGTATTTAAAGGATAAATTTGTTACAACTGATTCACCCCCTTCTCAGTTTTCTTATTCAATAATTGGTATCAGAGCTTGGTTCCTTGGAGAAGAGCTTAACCACTTAAAGAAGGTCTAGGATGGTGAGCAAGATCACTATTGAGTGTCCTAGATTCGATGAGGCTGACTATTCCTTCTAGAAGACAAAAATGGAAGGATACTTGGAATACTGTGGATATGATTTTGAGAAAGCTTGTAAGACTACATACACTACTCATACTAATGGTCTGAGTATAATTGATGAGATCAAGGCGCATGAAGTGAACAATAAGGCAAATTTTATTCTAAATAATAGTCTTTCACATTCTTAATTAATTAAAGTCCAAAATCTGAAGACTGCTAAAGAGGTTTGTGATACATTAGAAAATATTCATAAAGGAGATGAAAAGATTAAAGAAGAAAAGTTATAGAATTTAGAGGCACAATTGAGATCCTACATATGTTTGAAGATGAGAACATTAAATCCTATGTATAGAGAGTGGATGACCTGGTAGGTGGAATGTGAGGACTTGGTACTACAGTGGATGAATCCAGGATTGTAAAGAAGATTCTCAAAAATCTCCCCGATGCATATAGTGAAAAGGTATTTGATATTGAAGAATTTGTAGATTATAAAACTTACTAAAGATTAGTTATAGGGTACTCTAACATCATTTAAAATGAGAAATACTATCTTGAGAAATGGATTGAAGTCAAAATTTCTTTTAGGGCTACAAGAGCTCAAGATCCAGATGAAGAAAACTTCGATGAAGTAGAAGCTAACTTTGTGAGAAGAATGAAAAAGGGCTCTGACAAGTATGAAGGTAAGTTACCATTTAAATGTTTTAGTTGTGGAGGAATTGGTCATTATGCTTCAAGATGTATGGAAAGAGCTAAGAAGAATAAATATAGAGTAGGAAAAGAAAAAAAAGGGAAGATGATTAAGAGAGCATATTATGTAAATGAAGATGCTGGTATTTTTGATGAAGAGTCTGATTATGGAGATTTTGATGATAATGAATGCTTGTTCTTGGCTATTAAAGATGAATCTACTCTTACTAATATTGAGAGATAGGTAAAGGAATATGCTCCAGAGAAAGTTGAAGATACTATAATCTTTTGTCTTCATGCTAAACAAGAAAAGAATTATTGGGTTGTTGATAGTGGATGTTCACATCACATGACTAGCAATAAAAGTAAGTTTTTTAAACTTGAAAAATATGATAGAGGCTTAGTTAAGTTTGTAGATGATATTGGTGCTAAGATTTGTGGGATTTTTGATGGCAAACATAATACTGATGATGTCTACTATGTTAAGGGTTTAAGGCATAATATTTTGAGAGTTGGATAGATGTGTACTAAAGGATATAATCTTGTATTTGAGGATGAGAGATGTGAAATCAGGAAAGGATCCAAAATAGTGACTGCTGCTAGAAAGAAGTCTGAAAGAAACATTTATCAGCTTAAAGGTGTTGATGGACATTATTTTATGTCTTCGATTAATGACAGTTGGTTATGAAACCAAAGGATGTGTCATATAAACTTTGACAATATGATAAGAATTAGTACTGTACAAGTTGTGAGATATTTATCGAGGATTACAAAGCCTATTAATGCTATTTGCAAGGATTTTCAGTTTGGAAAGCAAGTTAGAAACTGCTTTAGGTCAAAGAACAATCTACTACCAGACTACTAGATTTGATTCATACAGATCTCTATGGTCTGACAAGGGTGAGAAGTCTATAAGGTGACATATTTTATTCTTTTGATAGATGATTACTCTAGATATACATGGGTTACTTTTCTTAGAGAAAAATTTGATGCATTAGATAGATTCAAGGCATTTAAGGCTATGATTGAGAATGAAGTAAATTTGAGAATAAAATGTTTGAGGTTTGACAGAGGTGGTGAATTCACCTCCAATGAGTCTACCGAAATTTTACTGGCGAGAAGCTATTCACACTGATGTTTATGTGTTCAATCGAGTTCAAGAAAACGCTAATAGTACTAAGACCCCCTATGAGCTATGGTGTGGAAGAATTCCTACTGTCAAGTGTTTCAAGATATTTGGAAGCAAATGTTATATCATAAGAGATTAAGAGAATTTAGGGAAGTTTGATGCTAGATGTGATGAGGGTATCTTCCTTTGATACTCTACTAGAAGCAAAGCTTACAAATGTTTTGATAAAAGGATAAGAAATATTGTAGAGAGCATAAATGTCAAGGTTGATGAAGCATTGAAGAATTCAATTGAAGTTGATGGATATGTATCTAATGAAATTGATTACAAAGAAGTATAAGAAGTTGTGGAAGAATAGGAAAAGAAAAATGAAGAACAAGAAGCTCCAATGGTTTCCCCAAGACACCTAAATATGTGCAAAATAATCATTTAGAAAATGAAATCATTGGAGACAAGAGAAAAGGAGTATTGACAAGAAGTAGAGTTGTTGCTGAAATAAATCTATGTTTACTTTCTAAAGTTGAACCTAAGAAAATGAGTGAAGCATGTAAAGATAAGCATTGGATGAAAGCTATGAAAGAAGAAATTATGTAGATTGAGAAGAATCAAACCTGGGAATTGGTCCCTAGACTAGAAGATAAAAACATAATTGGATCAAAATGGGTATTCAAAAACAAGTTGAATGAGAATGGAGAAGTAGTTAGAAATAAATCAAGGATTGTGTGTAAGGGTTACTCATAACAATGAATCTTGTTGGGAATGTGTTTTGCTTGTAGGCACAATGAGAATCTAGAGAACTAACTAGTAAAACATAAAATTTTAACACAACAAAAAAAACACCATCTTGGCCACAAGGGACAAGACTACTTGGAACAAATATTGAGAAAAATGTAAAATATATAATTTGACACTCAACGATCAAAATTTGAAGCTTCACTAATTATGAAAATTAATGTTTCATATGGTGACCACGTATAGGTAGCTTCATTAGTTCTACACTCAAAACCATGAGATGATAGATATTAAGTTCATACCTCTCATTTATTTAATATGACCCATGCCACAAAGGGTTAAATTTCCCATGCTTCCCCTTGTCCTCTAACTTAGCATTCCACAAAAGAACCATATCACCAACCTACAACTTCCATGGTGATTTATTCTTATCATGAAAATGTTTCATGATTTTTAGATTATGTTGCAAGTTTATATCTCATGTTTCTCTTCATTTCTCATCCAACTCAATTGTTCCCTAATCCTTAGATGCACTACATCGCATTGATCATAACTAAAATCTTGAAACAATTGATATAATAGAATCTCCATGTTGATAGGCATCTTAGCCTCTACTCCATATACTAGCTGAAATGGGCTTGGTCCAATAGCTTTCTTGAAAGTAACCCTATTAGCCCAAAGAGCATACATAACCTGGTCATCCCATCTCTTCATACTTTGATCAAGTGCTCTCTTTATGATCTTCACCAAGCTCTTATTACATGACTCAACCCATCCATTTCTTTATGGATGGTATGAAGAACAATACACCAAGTTTTTACCAAAATTGGAGTACATATTTACCATGTCTTGATATTGGAAGCACATAGCATTATAAGAAATAATCCTAGAAAGAACCATAAACTTGGTTATTATGATGTTGATAAGGAAATCTACTACCACCTTGGATATTGTATTAAGGGTTGGAAATACTTGAATGCACTTACTGAAGTACTTTGTTTCCACAAGGATCCACCTATATCCATTGTTTTATTTATCTTGTACCTCTCTAATGAAATCAATTCCATATTGTTGAAAGGGTACCTCAATTGTGGAAGGAAATAGGGGAACTGCATCGAAAAACTCCAACCTACCTAAAAATCTCTGGTAGGCATCACAATTTCAGATAATTTGTGCTACATCCTATAATAATGTGGCCACAAATATCATGCCCTAAAGATCTTATGAGCTACTTTCGTAGCCTTGAATTTTCTACCACATACACCATGATGACACTCCTTTATTTATTTTTCAACTTTTTCACTATCCAAAAATTTAAGAAAAACTCCTTCATGGTTCCTCCATATGAACTCACCCTTAAGCAACACATATATTTGACATTGAAGCATGAGAGTCATTCTTTGGTTATCATCTAGGGAGAGTGAATAATTCATATTCAATAGATAAAAAATTACATCCTTGTACCATGGATCATCACTCAAATTAAATATGAAAAAAAACATTAGTATTTACTTCATTTACCTCTATTAGCTCCAAGTTGGAATTAGCCATCAAAATTTCCAAGCTTTGAAATCTTACAAGTTTTGTGATTTTAATATCTATATAATAATACTCTTTGATCTTATTGATCCAACAACACCTTATGCCAAAAGCCCCCTGTTGCATAAATATGTCCTTCATATTTGGGTGTGGCATATATATGCTACACTTTTATTATCCACAATATATGACCTGCATTTTCTCACAACCTTAACTAGAGCATAAACATGCTCATCCTTTATATATTATTTTAACTCAACTAGTTTTAGTGACTTATTGAAGAGATATATTGACTTCTTATATCCCTCTTCATTATTTTGCAAAAATATGATCTATGGTGTAAAATGATGCAAAAAAAAAAAAAGTTGGAGAGGATTGGAGTAATTAGGAATTAATAAAATAGGGCCTACAATATAGCTTGTTTTATTTATGTGAATTATTTAGCCAACTCAACATTCCACTCAATTTATTGTCCTTTCTTTAGAATCTTTTATATAGCCTTGGTTTTCTTAACAAAGTTAGGAATAAACCTCCTAACAAAGTTGATTTTTCCAAAAAAGGATTGTATCCCCTTGATAGATTTAGGTTGAGAGATAAGGCTAGTGTAATTAACTCTTTTAGGGTCTATTCTCACCCCATCCTTTGATACAATGTGCTCCAAGAGCTTACCCTCCTCAACACCAAACTAAAATTTCTTGGGATTTAGAGAAATACCATACTCTAAACATATTTTAAAGATTAATTCTAGATTTTTAAAATTCTCATCTATTTCCTTTGAAAGTACAATTAGGTTGTTCTAGTATACCACCATGATCCAATCAATGAGCCAACAAAATATATATCCATTACTATCTAAAAAATTAATCTTGCATTCTTCAAGACAAATAACATCCTCTTGTATACATATATTCCCTTTGAAGTAGTGGACACCATCTTATGTTACTCAAATTCTTTAACAACCACTTGGTTGTATCTTGAGAAACCATCATTCATGGACATTAATTTTGATCTAGTCAATTTTTGTAACAAATGATCCATGTTTGAGAGAGGATAATTATCTTTGTGAGACCTAAGGTTGAGGTTCCAAAAATAAACACAAACTTATTTCTCCATTATTTTTTCATACTGGGATAAGGTTAGACACCTAATTAGAGTGTCTAATTTCTTTTATTATTCACACTTCTTTCAACTTCATCAACCCTTTTTTCATTTGGGGAGCCAAGGTAGGATTAATAATACTTTGCTTTTACATGAATGGTTTAGCATCTGGTTGAATTGTGGGATAGTATCCTAAAATAAATCTTCCCTATATACCTAAAGATCATCATATGACCATGAAAAATACTTCTTAAATTTATTTAACAAGGAAATTAATATTTGCTTCTCATGAGGTTTTAGTTTATAATCAATGTACATACCATCTTGGAATGCTCACTTGTTCCTAGATTTACTCTTGCAACATCTTCATGAGTTGACTTACTCTTTTTCTTGTAGTGATCTCCACTATCAAACATATTTTCTAATGAGACTAACCCTTTGGTAATGGTATTCATTTTCAATTTTACCACTTCATTCCCAAATAAGGTTTCTTTTCCATTTTCTATTCCACCATTGGTTTCTAATTGATTAAAATTGGTTATCAAACTCATCCATATAGTACATAAACCTATATATTTGTTGGAAATAATCAAATATTTACCAACTACATATATTTTATAGTATGGTGTGTCTTAATATGAATTCAATGCTCTGATGGTACAAGGGAAGATCTAAATCTAAATCATACCTTGACACAATAATTGTGAGAGAACCAATGTATTCTTTCTTACTTATATCAATCCATTCAATACCAATGGAATCAAATAGTTCCATTCTATCCCAAACAACATTCATATATGACCTCAACTTCTTTACCTTTGCCGCAAATATGCCTTTTACTTGCCAAACTAATAACTCTTAATTTGCATGAATTTTTAGATAATGAATACCATGTTTATGACAACTACAACAATAGGGCCTCATATTCAACAATATTATTAGTACATTGGAAGGCCAACCTAAGGGAAAACATACACTTTTTTACCATTTGGAGATATCAAAACAATACCAACACCATTACCTTCCCTTGAGTAGGCACCATCAAAGAACACGGTCCAAATACCATCACTAACCTCCTTATCAATAGTTGATAGAGTGAGAATATCTTCCTCATAAGAGCTTGTATATAACTCTCTACACCAAGCAAGATTTGGATAAATATTATAGCCATCCAAGATCTAGGAACTTCATGAAAGGAATAGAGAGATAAGCTATGAAAGAACAATGATATTTTATCAAAGGATGCAAATGATAGATTATGATGATATAATTATTATCAATGTTGATTTACACATGAGACCACCTTGTTATATAGACAAGGTGACATATAGGATTAGACAAGATTATGACAAGTGTCTTAATCCTATATCATGAGACAACTAATATTAAATGACTTAGGACACAAGTATTAAAAGTCAAAAGATAAGAGAATATCTAATGACAACTAACACCTTCTAGAAATATTCCCTCCTAGGACCTAAGTAAACCTAACATGTAAATAGGAACCACTAATGAACTAGTTAGGTAAAAAACCTATTTACACCAACATTTCTCAATCCTGACCTCATCACAATAACCTATCATATGATCAATATTAAGATCAAATATATTTGCATGATTGAGAGACTTATACCTATCCTTAATGTTATCATGGAATCATTGCTCCCTATTTAGTCTCATTTTCTCACCATGTAAAAGGAATGGTGACATAGGATAAATCCATTTATATTATTCCACCAATAGAAGCTACCCATTTTTTAGATAATAACATCCCTCACTTAGAAGGATAGCCAAACCACTATGATGTCTATCATGAATAGCTTGTCTGATTAGTTCACTATTTTGGTACAACAATAAAAATTAAATAAAAATACTTCCCCATTCTTTGGAATACTAAGAGCCTTAGAAAAAGGTAAGTAAATCCTCACTTGGCTCAAAATTTTCCCAACATTAATTGGAGTGCATGATGGAAAATGTGTACTTAGTGCTAAGTGAAAGGAAATTTGCAGCCATCTAATGATAATTTCCACATAACCCAAAACATAAATCTATTTTAATAAGTATTCAAAATTCACATGCAAGAGAATAAACATAATCATAAAAATATGGCACAAGATATACCCTAGGAAAACTCTCATAGAGGGAAAAACCTAGCCTAAAAAATCATCCATGTTCAATGTATTATTCAACAATAAACATTACAATACATCTTCAGAGCCTCCATGAACACCTCTGAAACATCAAGCCTCTCCAATGCATCCTACATCTGTCCAATCATGTGACCACACATCCCATACCATGCTTCACATATGCACTCTTTAGAAGAATACTCAAACACTAACGAGCCAACCTTGTAAAACTACCCTTGTGTTTGCTTTTATAGAAACAAGCTTGAACACAAAACCACCAAGTGGTATTAGATAAAACCATGTGACTAAAACCATTAGATTACAAAACCATGACCCCACATTTAATATTGGATACTTTTTTAATTAACTTTCCCCAATATTAAATAATTACATTTTTACAACTTACATTCAACTTATATCCCAATGTTAAATACAACATAAAGTGGCCCCAGGAATGTTAACTCCTAGTGATGCATGCACTTCTAGGTCCCCCTAGGTGCACCACACACATAATAATAAACTAAACATTATGAAAGGTGTACAATATCTAACTCTTAACATTCTCCCACTTGTTGCATACATTGCATAAGTGGTAACAAGTAACCTCAAACATGAACAAGGGAACAATGCATATAGCCACATATACCATCAAGGAATCAAAGTATTCCATGTGCCCATCAAGATACCTGTAACAAGAAATAAGGTGACCTCCATCCCAAACATGAATTCTCTCATCCTCCATCATGCCACTACACAAAGATAAGAAGCCAACCAAAGAGATTCCACACTATCTATCACAAAGAAGCATAAGTCCTACCTCCAACCAATATTCCAAACACAAACACTTAATCCAAAGGTATCAATATACACTAGTAGCTATCAAGATACAAACTCTATAGCTGAAATAGCACCCATAGAAAGTGCTAGCACATCCAACTATCCATAACTCAAAGGTATACAAACATAGTAAACTCATACCATCAACATATACAACCCATAAAACACAATCACAAGCTCCATGTGCCAACCCGCCAATGAAGAACATACACATCTAGGAAATCCCACTAAATGGGTAATGCAAATCTAAAAAATACCAAGGCATCCAAGTCTACCAAAAGCATCACATAGAAGGTGTAAACAACATCATGTAGTGCTAGGGAACATTGACAATGATATGTAAAACCAATAAACCAATAACCTATAAGTACAACTCTCACCATAAGTCTCCATCACTCTCCCATGTTCTCCACACCAAACAAAGGAAATAGATAAAGGAACCTCCATTTCATCACCCAAAAACCAAGTGACAACACATGACCACAAGCCTAGTGATCACCATAGCTCCAACCAAACCTCAAAACCAATATCATGTGAAACCAAATATCCAAGAAGATAACCAAGACCAAAGAGAGAAACACTGCACATCATACCCCAATAGAGAGTACTTCTCCATACACCTCTAAATGCTAACTGTGTCAAGTGTGATCTCCTCCATAACACCCCAAAATAAAATCCATAACAATTCCCAACCATTAAATCACCAAGATCAAACATAACATATGTATCATGTAACTAACATGAATGTAAGCCTCTCAGAACAAGAAGATTAAACTCAATGAAACCATTCCCAAAGAAGGAAATCATCCCATAAGCCATCTCCTAAGATCCTCATAATGGAATCATAATATCAACTCATATATGCAAGGATATAACAAATACCAAACATCTCTCAAAATGAATCCTCCATAATTAGCCATGTATCTATAGCTCAAGATCCATATCTATGAAAGATAAGCATAAATCATAATACACCTAAAAGGAACACTTGGAAATACCTCTCAAGTAAACTGCCAAGTATACCAAGAGAGGGGAATGATAATTCTCCTCCAAGATATCCAAGTAATCATGAATCATCCAGGAAAACTCTCCTCATAGGTCCATGTTGGACTCACATCCAGCCAAGGTGTAGGATCCTCATTCTTCATCAAGAGTTTCTCTAACCACAAGAAAACTCCAAGCCTCACCTAAGTCTCCATGTATCCATGAGCACCTGTAGCCGATCAGTACATACCAAACTCCAAATGCAACATAGCACCATCATGAAGTAATCAAGCAAATGATCATGTACTCAATACAAAGAGAACCAAATAATATCAATTTCAAAGCTCCAATCATGAATCAAGAACATAAACATGAAAACATGATCTAACCATCTCCTCCTAGGGTATCACATGCTCCATATGCTTCATATCATGCCAAAACTCTAATGTGTACAAACAAGAGTATACCATGACACAATAGCAATCATCCT